>DF359933.1:40305-66959 GCA_000787875.1 Solanum virginianum
AGTATTTATATATATATATATATATATATATATATATATATATATATATATCTATCAATGACACATAAATCATACTAAAAAATAATTTATATTGAATCTTTGTTAGCACGGACTTTTATAACTGGTATATATATATGTGTGTGTGTTTCTTAATTCATTCTCAAGCTATGTTTATCTTTTCTCAAATATATTACATTGTTTTTTTTTTTCAAGTAATCTTTCTTCTTGATTTCACTTTCGTTTAGTAAAGAAAATAATTTTGTGAGATAATAACTATTAATTAAATAATAATTGTAACAACCCAATTTTTCTTTAGCTAATATTGAGCCATCTTTCATATGATATAGGATTTTAATTAATAATTCTTAATTGAGTATAGATGTTAAAGTCAATTTCTTAGTGTGAAAATAGAATTGGAGATGGTATGAGATCGTAATTCTAATGTAAGATTTTATAAAAGTAGGTGAACCAATGACTTGTAGGTTGTATATATGTGCTAGGATTAATTCATAAGTATTTAAAGTATATTAGGTGTGATTTAGAGTCATGAGAGATCTTTTACATCAAGTTAAGTCCAAAGAATTTCTACTGACTAAGTTTTCGTATGAGTTGATAGAAGGATCAGTTATGTGACCCATAATATATTAAATCGAAGATATTTGAATCAGCTTTCTAACGCATCTAATTTTGCCTTAATTAGAGTTCGGAGTAAAAAGTTATGATCATTTTAGTGAAGGAGTGCAGAGCTGTCTAAAAGTCCGCGCTCGGAGCACGTCGCGGACCAAACGCAGACTCTCACTGGATAAGCAATGACCTTTTTTTTCTTTTTATTTTGAGGTTAGTTTTATCCTAAAACCTTTGGGGTACTATTTAAGGTCCTAAAACGCATAAAACGTCAGTTTTCATAACCAAAACCCTCTCCTTTCACTCCTAAACATAAACGCTCAAAAATCATCAAGAAAGTCATCAAGTTAGGATTAGCTTTCAAGATTCATCCTCAAGGTGAGTTATTCTTCATAAATTTCAATCTACCCAACTCTAATTTCTTTATCTATTCATGAATCTGTAATAGTACCTTACATCATAACCTAGGGTTTCAAGACGACGAATTCAAGAATTCCAAGAAAAGATTTCTTGATTCTTCTTTTTCAAGAATGCAAGTTCTTCATCAACACTCTAAAAATTCTAAGTCAAGAATTTAAGAATCAAGGAGAAGCCCTTCAAATAATGTCTTTCCAAGTTTTTTCTCTCTAAAGGAACTAATGACTCTACTAAAAAACTGCCAAAAGACGACGCAAAAAAGTGATGGACTGCGTCACTTTTTTGGTGAAAAGCGACGCAGTTAGTTCCGTCGCTTTTTTGCTCGTCGCTTTTAAAAAAAGCGATGGAAAAGCGATAGGCAATGTCGCCAAAAAGTGACGGACCACATCGCAAATAAAAAAAATAAATTATAAAAAAAGCGACGGACGTCGCTTTATTTATTTTTTAAATTATTTATTTTTTGCGACGGATAGCGTCACAAATATTAAAAAAAGTAAACATTTAAAAAATAAAAAACAAAAAAAAGTGATGGACTTGATGACCCTGTCCGTCGCTTTTCTGGATTTTTTTAAAGAAAATTGTCAAAGCCCATCGCTTTTCTGCAATTTTTTTGACAAGAGAACCCTGCAATTTTTGTTGCCCACCTGCATTAAAATTCAAATATAATATATACCAAAACAGTCATACAGCACAATCAACAACTAAAACATTCAAAATACGTACTAATAAATATAATTAAATATAAAGAACATAGAAATTCATAATTTATAAATTTTTAAATTGTTTCAAATTTTATATTACATTCAACCTCAAAGTTCACAACTTAATATATTCAAGTTAATTTCAAATTAATTCTAAGTTCAAGTTAAACACTTGTAAAGTTCAACTTAGGTACAAATCCTATAGTTCAAACTTTAAATTATATCTAATCAAAATTCACAACTTGAAGTTCAAGCTAAGTTCTAAAATCTCAAAGTTCAAGTTCAAAATTAAATCTAAGTTCAACTTTTTAAAAAAAATCCTAAAGTTCAATTTTTATATTATAATGAACTTTAAAGTTCACAACTTAAAATTCAAGTTCCAATTTTAATCTAAGTTCAAGTTAAACACTACTAAAGCCATAATCTTAACAAATCCTAAACTAAAGTTCAACTTCTACATTATATAGAAGTTCAAAATTCACAAATAAAGTTCAACTTGTAAAATAGTATAAATTCAAATTCTAATAAAATTAATTCAAAGTTCTACTTAAATAAAAAATCCTAAAGTTCAAACTTAAGAAATCCTAACTTTATAGTACATTCAACTTCAAAACTCACATCTCATTAAAATATTCAAATTTTTCAAATTAAATATAACTTTAAGTTAAACACTACTAAAGTACAACTACTATAGTTCAAGTTTTAAATATATCTAATCAAAATTCAAACTAAGTTCCAAAATCTTAAAGTTCAAGTTCAAAATTAAATCTAAGTTCAACTGTTAAAAAAAAAATCCTAAAGTTCAATTTTTATATTATATTCAACTTTAAAGTTCACAACTTAAAATTCAAGTTCCAATTTTATTCTAAGTTCAAGTTAAACACTACTAAAGCCATAATTTTAACAAATCCTAAATTAAAGTTCAAGTTCTACATTATATACAAGTTCAAAATTCACAAATAAAGTTCAACTTCTAAAATAATATAAATTCAAGTTCTAATGAACTATTAAAATATTCAAGTTCCCCAAATTAAATCTAACTTTAAGTTGTACACTACTAAAGTACAACTACTATTCAAGTTTTAAATATATCTAATCAAAATTCACAACTTGAAATTCAAACTAAATTCTAAAATCCCAAAATTCAAATTCAAAATTAAATATAAGTTCTACTTAAAAATTACTTTTTATTCTAACTTCAACAATAATTCAATTCAACTTCAATAACAATTCTAATTAAAAACAACAATTTATTCTAAGTTCAACAACAATTCTAACTTCAATTCAATTCCAACATTCTAATTAACTTCAATAATAATTCAATTTCAACTAAAAATACCTAATTTGCAATCTCATTCAAAAAATCTCAAATTCAAGCTAAAACCCTAAAATTTTTGTTTACTCACTACTTCACAAAAAATATACAAATTAACTATGCGAATATCATTGTAACTTCATAACAATACTATTCCTACACAAAAGAACTCAATTCATAAACTAATTTCAAAAAATTAAGTTTAAAGTTTACCCATAAAAACAAAAAAAAAATAACTTCATTCACTTATTCACAATACATTACACAAAATAATACTTGTAATATCATAAATTTAATATTAATAAAAGTGAAATGAGTTAGCTAAGAACTTATAAAATTCAAAAACTTAAAACAATAAAATAATACCTACACTAAAAATGGCGCAAAAAGAGAAGAAAATTAGTTATCTTAGTTGTGGGAAGGAGCAAATCACGTTGATGGTGGTGCCGGTGTCCAGCGATGGAGGTTGGGGAGGGAGGGGCGACGGAGTTGGGGAAGGTGGGTTAGGGTTTTCGAGAGAAGAAATGAAGTTTGAGAGAAGAAAAATGAGGAGAAAGTTGGGTTTTTATTTTATATAGACTCTTAGGGGCGACGGACGGACGGTATCGTTTTGTCTGTTGCCCTTCATTAAAATATTTTGACCAATAACCAAAAAAGCGAGGGACAAAACGACGTCGTCTGTCACTATTATTTTTTTTAAAAAATAATTATTTAAATAAAAAAGCAACGGACAAGATCGTCTTGTCCGTCGCAATTTTTAAAAATTAAAAAAAAATTGCGACGGACGGCGTCGCTATGATATTAAATAATTATTTTATTTAATAAAAAGAAATTGGCAAAAAATTCTGCCAGAAAATGTGACGGACATGTGGACGTTGTCCGTCGCTTTTGTATTATCAACTATTAAAAAAATAAAATTTATATATAAAAGCAACGGACTACGTCCTTTAGTCAGTCGCTTTTTGGAGTGACGCAGTCCGTCACTTTTCTGTCTGTTAGTTTTTCGCAGTTTCTTAGTAGTGAAACTATGTATAACATGGAGTTTAGTGTCTTCTTCACACCGAAAAGAGGTTGTCCTACTTGCCAAATAAGGACTGTAATCATGTGTCATGCCCCGGAAGGGTACCCTAGATGTGGTTGGCACTCAGAGACTATTGCTAGTCCCCAAGGGAACCACTTGGCCTCATCACATTCATTCATTCAATAAACTCTATCAATCAATGGAAGACTAAAGATAATAATGGGCACATCTATTGTCTCAAATAGTATATTAAATAGATAGACTAATATGGAAGAAACTAGCTCAAAGAATCTCAACATCAATAACTCTAGTCTATAAAACCTCTATCACTACCAAGTGGTGTCATTGACAGACCCATGACTACCTCAAAATAAAATAAAGCTAACTCAAAGTCTAACTCTAATAAGCAAGATGAAAATAAATGCAATTATCCTCCAAAATAAAAGAGGCTCACCAACTCAACTGAAATGCTTAGATCCTCAACGGTGCACCTGTTGACGATCTCTACTACCTGCCTCTGCATCATAAAATGATGTAGTCCAAAAGGGGACAATAGTATGTAGAATGTACCAATATTTAAAATGGCTGAATGACATAGAAACAGGTAGAACAATATAGAAACAACATCAACTCAAAATAATACTCAATCAAAATGTCAAATGTCTATCTAAAGCAAGAATATAGAGTAGATAAGTGACCCATCAACCAATCCAACCTCATCAATCAACTCAGACTCAACTCAACTCGACTCAGAATACTCAAGGTGGGAACTTTTTGGGAGTTTTTTTAATCCGATAACAATCACCTATGAGTCAATGATTGTACAACAATTTCGCTAATGTTTCTACAGTCATTTCGTACTTGTCAAGTAAGGAACACATATGATCCACAAGGGATCTAACCTCTATAGTCCTCTATTATTTCAGGGACTTTTCCTCGAGAGGGGACCATGTGATGTAATAGTTCAATCCTCATCCTATGCTTGGCGACATAGTTAATGAATGTGAGTGGGACTCACTCTTACCCATTTTAGTGTTGATACTCCTCCTAAGACTCAATGCTCATAAGACTCTTCCTCATCTTAATTTAGTCTAATCGAGGCACTCATCAACTCAATCAGTCACATGGAGGTTCTCATCAATTCCTCAAGTCAACTCTAAAGTCCTTTGTTGTTTCCAGGGACTTTAACTCATCTCAGTTAACTCAATTCTCATTTGGAACTCAAGGACTCAGATAATCATTTTATTAGAAGTCATTTAGATGGAACTCAAGAACACAGTTATAAGGACTCATAGGATCATCAAGGTCAACTAACTCAACCTCACACTCACCTCAAGATTTCAATAAACATACTCAAGTCAAGGTTCTAGACTCCATCCTTGGGTTCATTCATGTATGCTTTCACAAATTAACAAATAGGATTTATACAATATCTCATGAAAAGTATTTGATTCAAGAAAACAAGTTTATGATGATCATCAACATATGAAAATACATATACTAGATAAAATTTTCAAGAAAATAATCAAGAAGTAATTCAAGAAACATGTATGGGGACACATGGACTCACAACTCCTCTATTACCATCAACGGGACACATAAGAGAATAATCTCATGCTTTAGTTTAGCCTTACATACCTGGTGTGAAGCTTTTGGATAATAAGAACTCTCCTTAAACTCCTCAAATCCTCACTCCTCTTCTCTTCTCTTTAGCCGTAATCCCTTTTTCAAGAACTTAGAAAGGCTTAAGAATGAGTTAAAAATCCTTTTTATACTCAAAATGACCTATTTTGATCGTATTTTAAGTTTAAGAGGATTTGGAAAAAGTCTAGAGTACCCCTAACAAAAGATTGAAAAATTTGCACTTTAGGGGACCAAACCTATGACACGGACTTGACCAATTTTTGGGGGTTTTCACAAAAAATTCTCCGATCGAGTTTTCTAACCCCGTAGAAAATATTTGGACCAAGTCTAAGTGTAACTCTGCGGCAAGTATACATTACACACCTATCACGCACTTATTCTGGAATTTGTTTTCACATTGAAAAATTATCTTTTGATCTAGTTGCTCTAAAAATCAACTAAGACACTTCTCAACTCAAGTTTTCATACTGATTGCATATCTGGCCTCAGATTTGCCATCAGAGCATGAGAAGACGCATTATGTGCATATCTCTCCTCTAGGGGTATTTTAATAATTTTATTGGGTGTTACATCATGAGCTTAGGTGGATCCACTAGTTAGTCTTTGTCCAACGAGACATAGTTCTGAGATCTGGATAATTACCACTAGTTTTATTCGGTGCTAGGTAATACTCTCAACAAAAATAGTCATGCATAATCAAAAATCTTAACTTTTAAAGGAAAGGGTAAGAATCTAGTAATGCCTTCATTTTCATGAAAATCTCAAATTATAAGAATAGCTCCTGAATCATGTCACGGTCTCGTAACAAGCTAGATAAGGATACTTAATTAAAAGCATCAAGTCATGATGAGAGAATTTCAATCGAAAGAAATCTCAAATCATAATGTCATGGTGATGATCACTTTAACCGGAAGTAATCTAATATTGTAAAATCATAATGAGAATGCTTCAATCAGAAGCAAGTCTAAAATTTTATGAAATCATAGTGATAATTGCTTAAACCATGTTAAATTGATAGTTCTCTTCAAATCATGGTCCATGCATGTCATGCTAGTTGAATTCATAGTAATAAAGTATTGCATGGTATGATTCATAAAATTCATACTTGAAATCATAGATTTATTCTTAAATCATGCATTAGAAAATTAATTTCGAAGAACTCAATGCAATTGAGTAGAACCCACAAGAAATCATAAGAACTCTAACTTGATACCATAATTAAAACTTGAGAAATTGACTTGTAATTAGGGTTGCATGTATATAAGAGGTTGCAAGGATGAAATTCTCAATGCCTAGAGTCAAAATCTTACTCTAAATTTTGGAAAAAGTAGACTTGATTTGAAGAACTCTAGAGTTTGACCTTATCTTGACTTGGGAGAAGAATCTAGAGAGTGAAGTTTCTATCTGGGTTAATAGTTGAGAGAATGATGGATTAGATTGATAGGAATCCGTAGATTCCATTTGAAATGATCCAAAACGACATAGTATTGGAGTTAAAATAATGGACAAAAACTAAAATATCACTGAGAAATAACTGTCTAATAGAGATTATAAGGGTCATCTATAGTCCACGGTTCCTTTATAGATCATGGATGTCTGTCCATGAAAATTAGGTTTAAAATCTGAGTCTCAGTATCTCATCCACGAAATCTATTCTACAATCTATCGAACTCATCCGTAGAATTCAAGTACTGAAAATAACCTCTGAATCTCAATCCCTAAACCTCTTTTACGATTCGTACTGTCTTTTACGGCCAGTAGACCTTCTTCATAAATCAAAAGTACTATAAGTATGAATCTTTGAACCTAAACCATGAAATCACATCTTAAAATATGAATAATATTCATTACTTAAAGTGATTCTTTCGATCATTGAATTTTTATTTCCTAATGAGATATATGATATAGAACTAATCAATATGAAAATTTTTCATGAATTTTTCTAATCAAATAAATCAACCAACGAGTCCTAGATACCCTTTGTCCTGTCTAAAGTCTCCCAAGTCTCAGTATCTCATCTACGATGACATCTATAGTCCATAGAATGAACTACAACCCATTGAATTCGTCTGTGAACCTTGACTTAAAATTTAAAATTTTTCCAACCTTGACTTAAATTTTAAATTTTTTTCGACTTTCAGGTCCCATTTATGATTGTCACGACTCAAATCGGGTGTGATGGCATTTGCTTTTACCCACTGAGACGAGTCATCCTAAACAGGTCACAAAAACATAATACAGGATAATGTGGAAGCTAAATCAACATAATATTAATAATAACAAGACTATAAAGCATAAAGGACATAAATCCAACTAAAACTATCCCAGAATTGGTTGTTACAAGGTACATGCCTCTAGTACATTAGAATAAGAAGAAATGATATAAGTCTCAATAGTCTTTGTCTCTCAAATAGAACAAAACTAATGAAAGATATCTGATAGTCTTGAGAGTATGTTGGAGCAATAAGCAACGATCTCTCAACCGTCAAAGGTTCAAAAGAGGAAGAAGAACGTCAGGATTCAGGCTCACAACCTACACACATGTGAAGAAAAATAAGGGTGAATACTAAAGTACCCAACAAGAGGACATAATCACAGGTAGAGAAAAAAGAACTATGCACTCCTTCCATCCCAACCACATACCTCTGAACTATAAAACCTGCACGCAGGAAAGGCTAGCATACACAACATAGATAATATAAACAATTATAGTATCATATCATAGTTTCTCAACAATCCAATCTTCACAATATACAAGGCCTAAGTCATTCAATGCATATCACAACACCTCAATAGTTCGATCTCGACAATATACAAGGTTCAAGTTATTCCATACATATCATGACACAATTACAGGCTCATATCAGAGTTTCTCAATAATCCAATCTTCACAATATACAAGGTCCACGTTATTCACTGCATATCACAACACCTCAATAGTTCGATATCGACAATATACAAGGTTCAAGTTATTCCATACATATCACAACACCTCAATAGTTCAATCTCGACAATATACAAGATTCAAGTAATTCAATATATTATGCTTAGTAAATACATCAACTTTCAAGTAAGGAATAATCTAAAATAGAATGAAATGCAAGCAAAATGATGCAATGTCAAGTACTTGTGATGCATGTCTATCCTACGATACACATCCGCTGATATAAGTAGTCCTAAATCCATGGGGTGACACATGAACCATGTATCCGCTAGAACCATTTCTCTTCGGTATTTACTTTCATCGATGAGACATCAAGCAAGTATATGTCATCATAACACAATAATCACTTTCACTAGTATAAGAATGTGCAAGATATCCACGTAAATCATTCATTCAATAATCACCAATCATTCTCATTATTCTTTCAACACTTGTGTCATTATCAACACATTACAAGTAATCACATCATATCATAGCTCAAGTCTTTGCATAACTTCTTGTCGTCATAACTTAGGACTATTCATTATTTAAGTTCACATTTCACAAGCACTTATTTAAACAATTCCAATAATATCTCAAGATATGCATTTAACTCAATATTTCAGATGAAATACTTTAATAAACAAATCCATGTAATATAAACCAAAGCTCAATTAGAATAATATGAATACCTTTATATTCTGATCAACTACTACATCATCATAGTTTAGGTGTACTTCCCATTTAATCCTCAATTCTCAAGTATTTGATTCAACAACCCCAACAATTACTAGACTATATGACTAGCTCAATCATCACGTATAGAGTACTTCCATAAGTGTGTTCATACAAACAATAATGAAGCTCGACAATTAAATCCATAGGAATCTACACCACGTTTTCGACAATCGGTGTTACAAACTTAATCTACATTCCCAACACAAGGATCCAAAATCATCAATAATTACGCATCAAGTCAAGAGTCAGATCATACATATTATCTCATCAACACCAAATCATACATATTATGTCAACATCCTTTTCTTTACCCAATCATTTCACTAGTCCCTAATTTCACCAAAGAAAGGAAAATACTAAGTTCAAATAAACTCAACAAGGTTGAGAATTCACTTAACTCAAATTAGCCAATTAGTCAGTCTAATGACAATGCTTTCCCCTTCTGAATCGAATTCAAAGCACCGTAATCTACTCGAAAATAAATTCACAATCACAATTCAAAGCTAACGACACCAAAATGAAGAAATTCAACTATAAGGGTAAAATCATCCAAAAATTAACTATCAAAAATCAATGCCAAAATCTGAAAATTTTTAAATGAAAATATTTTTCTCATGATTAAAAAAATCATTAGTAAAAATCAATTTGAAAATGAAGCTAAAACAAGCTCATAATAATTCATTTTGTGAAAAATCCATATTCATGAAAAATCTCCAATTTTCTCAATCGAATACTCCAAATTTGATGTTAAAATCTAGGGATAATTAATAGGTAGATAAGAGGAGTGAAAAATATCTTTTTCAATGGAAAGCCTTCAAAAAATCAAGCAAAAATCATCCAAGCTGAGTTCTCAAAGTTGAAAATGGACGAAATGTTCAAAATGGGTAACCAGGGGTTTGAAAACCCCTTTCTGATGTCGCTATAGCAAAAAAAGTATCGCTATAGTGACACCTACAAAATCAGGCGGGTATCACTATAATGTCATCGCTTTAGTGATCAAGCCTTTGCTATCAGAACACCACTAAATGTTTTACAACAATTCAAAAACTCATAATCAACCCTTGGGGTTCGTTTGAAATCCTATATACATAAACCATACATGCAATCCTACTAAATTCAACGTTTTTGACTCAATAGAATTGTCAGAAATTGAATCTAAGGCCTTCTTGACTCGAAACCCAATTAAGAGCCTTTGAATCTAATTTAGACCACTTGAAATGTCAAAATGATACCGGGACACCCAAAAATTAAGAAAAATTTGTTTTTATACTAAAATCACCTCACGAGATCATTGGAACCATCGGAAAGCCAATCCAACCACTGAAACTCAAAACATTAACTAAGTCAAATTAAATTCTAACTTTAACTCAATTTTCAACTCTAGACCTAAAATCCATGTGACAACTCTGAATATGATTCTTACAACACTCATAGGTCAATACTGTATTTTGGAACTAATGAGATCGACAGAATTTCGTTGCAAGACTTGAATCTCTAAAAGACTCAAAATTTTAAAATTAAACAATTCTCGAAAACCAACTTTTAAAATCAATCAAATGTGACTCGGAGCTGATGTCGAGAGGGGGGAATTGGTAATTTTCTCAAAATTCAAAAATAACCTTTAGGATCATTACAATGACCCCCATCTACGATTCATAAAAGCATCTACGTTCCATAAATGGATTTCATAAACTGTAACGTATCAGGTTTTTGCACTTTTCTCTCTTAATTCTTACTTTTCAACTTTTGAGGTATTACAATATCTCTCCATTGAGAATATTCGTCCTCAAATGAGATTCAACTTAATAGGGTAGAATGGAAGGAAGATCTAACATCCCAACATGAATGCAAATTACATCAAAATGCATAATAATCAAGGAGTAATCGACTCCAACTAAAATATGGGCCTTGAAAACTATTTTCATGAGCATGCATACATAAAGAATCGTGAAAATAGCTGAAATACATAAACTCTAAGAAAGTTCATGGAAGAAACTAATACCTCAAACTAAGACTGAAGCGGAGGATAAAAGATGAGGATAATGAGATATTATATCGGTCTCGGCCTCTTGAGTATTACCCTCAACTGACTGATTCTACTATAGAACTTTGACTGAAGCAATTTTCTTATTTCTCAACTTTTGGACTTAACGGTCTAAAATTTTAACTTGAACTATTCATAGGATGAACTCTCCTTCATACCCCCACTCTCTTAAGGCATAATTAATGTCGGATCACCAATACACTTCTTCAATAGGGACATATAAAACACCAAATGCACCGATGCTAACTCTGAAAGCAAATCTAACTCATAAGCTACTTTACTAACATGCCTTAAAATTTGATATAGGCCTACATAATGGGGACCTAGCTTCTCTTTCTTACCAAAACACATTACACCCTTCATAGGTAAAATTTTCAAATAAACCAAATCATCAACCTTAAATTCAAGTTCACTTCTTCTCTCATATGAATAAGACTTTTATCAGATTTGGGCAGTCTTCAACCTTTCTCTAATAAGTCTAACCTTCTCCATGGCTTCATGAACTAACTAGGGTTCCATTAAATTCACTTACCAACTTCAACTCATCCAATGGGAAACTTACATCTCCTACCACATAAAGCCTTAAACAGAGTCATTTAGATGCTAGAATAGTAACTATTGTATAAACAAACTCAATCAACGATAGATGCTCATTCCAGTTACCTTTGAAATCAATCACACATGTCCTCAACATATCCTTCAAAGTCTGAATCATCCTCTCAACTTGGACATTTGATCTGAGGGTGAGAAGCCTTATAAGCTTGACTTGGGTACCAAGACCCTTCTGAAATGACTTCAATAAATGAAAGATGAACTGAGTATCCCTATCTAATATAATAGACAACAAGACATTGTGTAATGTAATCATCTCTCGAATATAGAGTCAAACATGGACCTCAGCTGAGTAGGAAGTCTTAACTAGAAGAAAATGTTGCCTTGGTTATTCGATCCACAATCTCCTAATACAATCATGTTGGTAGCGAGTGTGATAAATTCTTATGAAGTCCATATTTAAATCCTCCCACTTCTAAGCAGGTATCTTAATGTCATGAGACAAACCACCGGATCTTTTGTGCTTAACCTTAGCTTATTGGCAATTTGGGCATTCTGACACAAATTTCGCTATATCCTTTTTTTCATGTAATTCTACCAATAAACCTCTCTCAAGTCGCAGTACATCTTGGTAGCTCTCGGATTAATGGATTATTAAGAACTACAAGCCTCTAACCCTCAATGCATCTACATCTATAACACATAATTGATCGTGATATCAGAGCATACCTTATCCCCTTTGGGAGAAAGCATGGATAGACTTTTCAAGTACGACTTTCTTTAGCTCAACCAACACTAGATCATTGTTTTGCTTAGCTTTCACATCATTCATAAGGGACGATTCAGAACCATTTTGGACAATCACATCACCGTCCTTGGAGTCCATCAACTGAACTTCCAAATGAGAAAATCTATGAACATCACAAGCCAGTCCCTTCTTCTCATCCTCAATGTAGGCAATACTCCCCATGAATAATTTATTAAGGGTGTCCCCCACTATGTTTCCTTTACTCAAGTGATACAATACACTCATATTATAATCTTTTAGCAACTCAAGACACCTTTGTTAATGAAGATTCTACTCCTTTTGTTTGAAGACATATTGAAAAATCATATGATCGGTGAACACATCTACATGAACACCACAGAGGTAGTGCCTTAAAATCTTCAAAGTGAACACCACCACCGTTAATTCGAGATCAAGAGTTGCATAATTTCTTTCATGCACCTTAAGTTACCTTGAAGTATAAGCAATCACCTTATTTTGTTGCATCAAAACACAACCAAGATCAATCCTCGAGGCATCACAATACATAACAAAATCATGAAATTCTTCTAGCAATGTCAAAATTAAGGTTGGGTATTAGGGAGAAGATCCTTAACTAATCCTTCAACTCCCTGAGCTTAGCTAGAGTCATTAGGTAGGGAGGAAGGGAGATAAGTTGGGTATTGGGGAGAAAATCTATGCCAAAATCAATTTTTTCTGGAGGAATACTAGGACGATCCTCATGAAACACTTTCAAAAACTTATTTGCAATGTGGACTGACTCAAGAATTGGGGTCTCAACATTGGAATCCTTAACCCGCACTAGATGATAGATACAACCCTTAGAAATCATCTTTCTTGTCTTAAGGTAATAAAACAAACCGACCTATAAGAGATGAACTACTAATCTTCCATTCAATGACTTGCTCATTAGGAAATAGTAATCTAACCATTCAAGTTCGATAATCAATTGAGGCATAACATGAGTATAGTCAATTCATACCAAGAATGACACTTAAGTCAAGCATATCAAATTTTACTAAATCGGTTGAAGTGACCTCTATAAAACTAAGACCGGGAAATTACTATAAACTCACTTAGCTAGAATGGACTCACCAAGAGAGTAGAAACTAGGAAGGGTTCTAACAAGATTTCTGCACTTACATCAAATCTCTCAGCAACATAAGGAGTCACAAGATAAATTTGCTTTGGGATCTAAGAAAGCATAAACATTAAGATGAAAGACTCATAACATACCCATGATCTCATCGAGAGAAGACTCCTGGTCCTAGCGAGTCTGAGGAGCGTAGAACCTTCTTTGGCATTATATGCCATCAAAACTAGATGTAGCACTCTATTGAGTCGGGTGGCCTGTAGAAGCACTAGGCTAAGTCTGACAACAAACATCTCCACCCCCTACCAACCTACAAAGGGAAGTCTCTAAATATTTGACCTGACTTACCACAATCAAAACATGCACCAAAATTAGCTAAGCACTCTCTCAGATGGCTCCTCCCGTACTTCTAACATGTAGGGAATGAGTGTCTGCTAAAAACATTACTATGAGGCTTTGGGTTAGATGCCCTATCTTTGTTGAATTTGGACACTAGGGCACTAGCAACAGATAGAGCCTAGTCTTAAAACACTTGGTAAAACTGAGGAACGACCACTACTAGACCTCTAATAAGAATGGCTACCACCATTAGTTGAGGTCCTCATCGTCTCTCTAGCACTTTCCTTGAGCTTCTTCTCTTTAATTTGTTGTATATATGCCATCAACCAATAAATGTCCATCTATTTGATTAGCATAGCCGTTTTGTTCTCTTTTACCACCAACCTCGAGATATCAAAGATGAACTTTCTTATGCGAGTCCAAGAGTCGACTACCAATGCCGGATCATATTTAGAGAGTTAAGTAAACTTCAATGAATACTCTTGCATCGACATGTTTCCTTGCCTCAAATTTATGAACTCTTAGATATTTGCCTCCCTCAACTCAACTGGGAAAAGCTTGTCCAAGAAATTACCTTCAAATTCATCCCAATTCATAAGACCTGCATCTCTTGCCCTATTCTTCTTTCGTTGTTTGTACCAAATTTGAGCCACTCTTTTCAAATAATAAATGGCTAGGTATACATTCTCAATCCAAGTCGGCCCTATAATCTAGGTGGTCTTCTTGACACCCTTTGTGAACTCTCATAGATTCTCATCCACTTTTGACCCATAAAACTATGAAAGGTTCATTCGGGTAAAGTTTCAAACCCTTGTAGAAGTTGTGTTGACTTACGAATTATTCAAGGCAACAATCTCCTGATTAGCTTAAGCGATCACAATTTGTACCAATGCCTAAAACCCAGTCCAAAACTCAACATGTGTTACTTGCTCGGCCAAAGGGGGTGCCTATTGTATATCATTAGCATTCACATTTGCAGTCCTTCTCTATGAAGCTTGTCGTGGAGGCATGATTCTGAAACACATAGAATATAGTTCAGAAGGAAGCCTTATAGAGGTCAACTCTATCACACGACATAAGATTATAAAAGAAATGAGATATTTTCTAAATGCCTTGTAGCCCTCACTCATAGATGTCATGCATTTTACAGCCATGAATAAGACTCTACTCAACGCGGCTATCACACACCCTAGCACACTTATACCTTAATGCTCTAATACCAAGTTTGGCACATCCTTAAGTTATTTTCTAGTTGTAACATGGTACTTAGAATCTTGAGGGATCCCATATTAACCATATGGCACAACATAAACATATTGAAATAAGAGAAAACATAACGAAGCAAAAATAAAGCATGAATAGTCTAGACAGGATTATGATATAAAGGAAAGTCTAATACATCCATAACAATTGAATATCTACCATAAGTCTAAAACCCTCTGCTCAACAAATGAGTTACTAGGAAAGGCCCTAGCTAACTCGAAGTATAAAACTGAAGTCTAAAATATCAACTGTAGATAAAAGATAAATCCATCCACGAGGAATGAAGACTCACCAATCCAAAGTTATCTGAGATAAGTGCTAACTGTGTTAGATAAGGGGCATCTTAACCTATGATAAAACAATATAGGCAACATAAATATATGATCAGTATTATGGAATGTACTGAGTATGGAGAAAATGCAGTAATATGATTATCATTATAACTCTGAAAACTGATAATGCAACGACCAAATAAATAATCTAATAAAATGAATATAAAAAATAATTGGAGTAACTGATATAAGGTCAATGCACAAGTAAGAAAATCAAACATAAATTGAGCGAGAGATACTATTAACTAACATAAACCATCCAAGCTAAAACATGGAGTCTAGTGTCTTTCCCTTACCATAAAGAGGTTGTTCTACTTGTCAAGTAAGGACCTTAATCATGAACTTAGGTATATCCACTAGTTAGCCTTTATCCAATCGGGACATCCTAATATGGCACATAGTTTTGGACTTGGGTAATAATCGCTACTCCAATTTGGTGCTAGGTAACACTCTTGACAAGAATAGTTATGCATAATCATAAATCTTAGCTTTTAAAAGAAAGGGTAAGAATCTAGTAATAACCTCATTTTCATGAAAATCTCAAATCATAAGGATACCTCCAGAATCATGTCGCTATCGTAACAAGCTAGTAAATGATAATTAAAAGCATCAAGTCATGGTGAGAGAACTTCAATAAGAAGAAATCTCAAATCATAATGTCATATTGAGGATCACTTTAGTAAAAAGTAATCAAATATTGTAAAATTTATAATGAGAATGCTTCAGTTAAAAGCAAGTCTAAATTCATGAAATCATAGTGATAATTACTTAAAAGCATCTTAAATTGATAGTTCTCTTCAAATCATGGTTTGTGCATGTCATGCTAGTTGAATTCATAATCACAAAGTCTTGCATGGTATGGGTTCATGAAATTCATCCTTATTATATCATTTTAATTTGGAAATTCATAATCATAGAAGAGGTTCCATGAATGAAATTTCACATACCTAGAGTAGAATCCTTGCTCTTAATTTGGAAAAGGAGACTTGACTTGAAGAACCGTAGAGCTTGACCTTGATCTTGTCTTGAAAGAAGAATCTAGAGAGAGATTTTAGAGAACGAGGGATTAGATTGATAGGAACTCCTAAATTCCACTTAAAATAATCCAAAATGATATAGTACAGGAGTTAAAAAAGATGGGCAAAGACTAAAATAGCCTCTAGAAACAACTGCCCAACAGGGAACACGTGGGCGATCTATGGTCCGTGGTTCCTTTTATGGACCCAGGATACCTGTCCATGAAAATTAGGCTTAAATTCTGAGTCTGAGTATCTCATCTACAAAACATGTTCTATGACCTGTAATCCTTTTTACGATCCATCAAACTCATTTGTTGAATCCAAATACTGAAAATAACCTTCTCTGAATCTCAATCAACAAAGTTCCTTTATGACTAGTACTGTCTTTTACAACCAGTAGACCTCACTCGTGAATCAAAAATAATACAAGTCTGAATCTCTGAACCTAGACCACGAAATCACTTTCTACAACCTATAATCCTAATGACAAGCCATAGATATTGTTCATCTTCTAGTGTCCATTTTTTCAAGTCTCAATATCTCATATACGGATTCCATCTATGGCATGTAGAGTGAACTACAACCCGTTGAAACTGCCCGTAGATCTTGACTTAAATTTTTAAAAAATTTCAACTCTCAGGTCCCATCTAGGATCCCCATCTATGGTCCTTACAAGTATCTACAGCCCATAAATGGCTTTAGTAGACCTTGCACCAGGTCAGTTCTTTGTACTTTTCTCTCATCATTCTCACTTTTCAACTTCCAAGACATTACAGATTTAAACCAAACCTGAAATTCTATCACAATTTAGCATGGATTTACAAAACCATAATGTGTTTCGCTTTTCAATATGTTTTTTAGGAGAGTTATGGACATGATTTCACTCAGAGTAGAGATTTCCCTAGTTGAAAGATTCAAATATGTCTGGAATACAGAGTCTTTAGTGATGAGACATTGGTTCAACTAGGAAATTGCATGTTACAGTGATTTATTTGCTCCATCGATTTTAACAGGCAAGTTTCAGCAGAAGAAGGAGATGCTAAATCTCGTGAATTTGGAGTGATGTATGTAGAAACCAGTGCTAAAGCTGGATTCAATATCAAGGTACAGAGATACTAATATCCATTCAAATTGTTTTACCCTTTGGTCAAATTATACAGAGATTCTAATATCCTGATCACTAGATTTCCCTCAAAAAATTAAAGTTGGCATGATAAATGAAAATCGTGATACTAAGAATATGAAATTGAAAATTGCAGCCTCTATTCCGAAAGATTGCTGCAGCCTTACCGGGGATGGAAACACTTTCATCCACAAAACAAGAAGATATGGTTGACGTTAATTTGAAGTCTACCACAAATACATCCCATACAGAGCAGCAAGGGGGAGGTTGTGCATGTTAGATTTGTACAAGGAAGACGGCAAAGACAGTTGCATCCAGCTATTAGGGTGTTCATAATTAGCGAATTTATTAGTTTGTAACATGGATTTTTCTTCATGATGTACAACAATCTGCTAAGACTGATAACTAGTAGAGGAACCATTAGTTGACTATGTAGTATAATGAGATGCCAAATGTATTTCACATTCATTTTATTTATTGATACAACAATTACTTACTGGGTTTACTTTTTCATTGTCAAAGTTGTCAAAACACTAGCAGGTTATTTACAGACTCATGAGCTGCAGTTTTTGAATCAAATGTTACATTTTCATAATCAACTCATTCCAGGTTCCTCAATTACTTTGCTGCTGCCATCATACAACAATCTCGAAGAACCATTTTTTCTTCCTTTCCTTACCTCTATGAGCCGAAGTTGGGGACTGGGGTGCAAGTTTCTTCTTTTTATTTCACCTACAAAGGCAAACTTTAAGGTTTATGTCATTAACACAAGGTTAAGTTGTGATCAAAATAATCAGGGCGTCGGAAGTTAATAATTGCTAGTTATGACGGCGATAAATTAGACAACAAACAAACTATAACAAAAGAAACATAATATTTTGTATAGTTTCACCAATTGCTCTACATATGAGAAATCAATATAAAAGAAAGTACAAAAATTATTGAGAGAAAGAACGTATAAAAAGTATTGTGAGAATAATCTCTCCCTTGACAAGTAAATGACTACATTGTAGATGTTATTACGTTCTTGTAAAAAAGACTAATATTCAATTTACAGAGGTCCAAATTTTTCTTCCAAAAAAGAGAGATATAAAATAGTTATTTTACACCAGGAATTTATTTTGTATCAATTTTTTAAATCAAAAAATAATTATGTAAAATGCAAAAGGTGAAAAATTTAGGACAAAACCTAATAGGTTAATTACTTGTTAGGATGTAGTTGATCCATCTAACTATTATTGTTTCACAAGAATATTTCTAGTAAAAATATCTTTCACAATTCCTGAAGAAATGGCTTACTAATAATCGAGGGATATGTCATTCGACTCATTCACATCTAAATCTTGAATGTTTAAAATCTATATTATCCAACAAGATATTGCTTTTGCTAATTCAAATTGAAGGGTGATATAAAATCAATCTATTTCCGACATCATATCCACAGTCAGCTCGTTTATCCTAGTTAGCAACTCCATACGGATTCCAAGATATTGCTTTTGCTAATTCAAATTGAAGGGTGATATAAAATCAATCTATTTCCGACATCATATCCACAGTCAGCTCGTTTATCCTAGTTAGCAACTCCAACTACATATCAATGTCACGATCAATATCGTCGCTAGCATCAAGATTGCCACTATCATCAATCTTGTCATTATCATCAACATCGATCTTATCAAGAAGAAAACCTATAGACTTGTAATCCAGAAACTTGTTCAGAAATATCATAATGAAAGGAACATAGGAATTTTCACTAGATATTTGACCAAATATAATCGTTCAATTCTTGTAGAAGCTATCATTAAAATACTTTAGAGGAGGATAAGGCTAAGCGAAGCCACTTTAACTATGGAGCATCAATAAGACTAATCAAAGCTTCTCCTACAAATATGTAAATTCACTACTACAAGAAATAGAAATTGATCAATTCAAAACATATTTTGTAACTTACAATAGAGAATAACAAAAGAAAAATAAAATTGAAAATACTTCAATGGGCCTAAGATCGATAACTAATATCAAAAAATTGAACTTAAAAAAATAAGTCAGAAAAGAAAAAAAAGATTCTAACAAGATAACTTGATCATCATAGAAAACTTATTAAATTGAATTGATTTTGGGTTGATTTGGCTTGATTACAAATGACTAAGGTTATAGGTAGTAGTTATGTAAAGATGGCTCTACATACTATTCTACATTTATAAGACAATCAAAGATAATTTTATATTCTAACTATCTAAGAAGAATCTAGGACTACAATGGGTCATTCCAGAAGATTCCTTGAAACGAGTTACAAATATCCTAATACTTATCAAAAGTTAGGAGTTGTTTGGTAAAGTATAATAGAATAATATTAAATAAAGTGTATCATCACTAATGATTGCATTAACAATATTTGTACTGGTAATGCTTGCATTAATTATACATAAATTATTTCTTATGTATTGTTTAGTTTGGTATATTAAAAATAGTGTGATTGTATAAAAATATTTATTTACAAAGATACCCTTCACAATTATGGTGAAAAAAATATAAAAAAACATTTCAGGGGTAATGAGGTCTTTACTAATATCTAAAATTTCATGATATTAGTAATACACACCTTAATACACTATAGTCTATTGGTATAATGAGACAAAGTGTTATACGTAACATTAAAAAAATGTGCTAAACAAGGTACTACTAATATAAAAAGTTAATACATGTATTATTTTTATTGATACACTCTACCAAATAACTTATTAGTGTTTTTCACAAATACATCTTCTCTGTGCTCTAAAATTGACCAACAAATTATGCATATTAGGCCCATTTTATTTTAGCATTAAAATGTTATTTTCACTAAGAATTTTTACATAAAAGAATATTTTTAGGTTGATTATTACCGTTTTTTTGGGATTCTTTCCTTCATTACCATCCATAGCACAATTACTTTTAATATTTAAATTTATCTCACTACTCTCCTCATCTCTCTGTTTCTCCTTCTTTGTCCGCCACTCCTCCATCCAAAGTTGCAGGAGAAACTATCTCTGGCGGAGAAAACAACCACCATCCCAACTCCCTTTTTCTTTTCTCACATCCACACCACTACCTGATAGATCCAACAACAACAAATGACGCAACAACTAAATTAAAAATTCATCAAATTCTAACTAAAAATTATGAGCTCCCGTAAGCTCCATGAAAATCAGCATGTTCTCCTTTTTCTTTCATGTTATTTTTTATTTTATTTTCAGTTAGAACTCTATTGGTGTTTAGATCTAACTGAAAAAAATTTCTTCGGTGAAGCCAATGAGGAGCAATGGGCGATCTGAATTATTGTATTTTGCTTGTTGGTAATTTTAACGTGTATGTTTGTCAAAGAAGACAAGGAGGACATTAGGTGGTGTATAGTGAAGGTGGTGGTGAGTGCACCAAAAATATTTTTTTTAAAAACAGTTAGTTTGGTTGCTGCTTTGTGCTTGGGTGACCTATGTGATGATTGATTTTTGGTTGGTTGGAGTTGTTGGTAGTCTGACAATAATCTAGTGGTGGTGATTCATCGGAGAAAAAGAGGTGAAACTTTGGAAAGTTGTATTACAATCATATTAAATATAAACGATAATTATAATACACATTTGAATTTAATATTATCCATTGTTACGAATTTGATTATTGTTATTCTAACAAATATATACTTCCTTACAACGTAAGTTAAGCTAAATAGTACTGAAATGATGAAATTCATACATAATACTTGTGATACATTTATTTTAAAAATACTTTAGTTATATGTTCTCCATGTCCATTAAAACATGTCTATAATATACATATATATTGAATTCAAAATGTATTATAATTATTTTTTATTTTTTCTCTAATTAACGGTGCTAAAATGTATTATTGTATTAAAAATTTTAGTTATAAATTCCCCACGTGCATTGAACGCATGCCTATAATATGTTTAATATATTGAATCTAAAATATATTACAACTGTTGTTTAAATTTATTTTTTAATTAATGATCTCAAAAAATATTATACCTTAATTTCAACCATTTAAGAACTATTTACAACAACAACAACATACCCAATGGGGTCTGAGGAGGGTAGAGTGTACCCAGACCTTATCACTATCTCATAGAGGTAGAGAGGTTGTTTCCTGGGAACCCTCGTCTCAAAAATTCATAACCAGAATAAACTAGCTTTGAAAAAACTGAAAGGAAAGAAAAGGAAACAAAAAGAGTGATTAATAATGAAATGCACATGATAGTATGCAAATTCGATAATTAGCATATATAACACGACTAATGAAAACACACGATATAAAGGCACAACTAAACCTCCTACCCTACTATACCCCACAGCCAAACATCAACCTAACCCGACTAACCTATTAGTCTGCTACTCTAATTTGCAATCTCCACTCCTTCCTATCTAAGGTCATGTCCTCGGTGAGATCAAGTTTCACCATATCTTGTCAGATTACCTCCCCCAATACTTCTTCGGTCTGCCTCTACTCCTCCGTGTAACTCCTAAATCCAACCTCTGGCACCTTCTAATAGGAGCATCGGTACTTCTTTTCTGCACGTGTCCAAACCATCACAGTCTCGCTTCCCCCATTATGTCAGCCAGAGGGGCCACCTCTAGCTTCTCCTAAATCGTCTCATTCATAATCTTATCACTCTTGGTATGTCCACACATCCATATCAACATCCTCATCTCCGCGACCTGCATCTTCTGAACATATGAATTTTTTTATTAGTCAATACGCCATCCCATACAGTAAAGACAATCTAACCGCCATTCTGTAAAACTTACCTTTGAGTTTAGGTAGTATCTTCTTATCACATAATACATCAGAGTCAAGCCTCAATTTGATCCATGTTGTCCCAATACAATGTGTGACATCATCATCAATATCACCACTACTCTGGATGATAGACCCAAGATATAAAATTTTCTCTTTTGGGGATAAGTTGAGTGGTAAGCCTCACTTTAATGTCTGCTTCACCCCTTGCAACATTGAATCTGGACTCCAAATATTATTTTGGTCCTACTCAGTTTGAACCCTTTGGATTTCAAAACGTGTCTTCAAACCTCTAATCTATTATTAACTTTAGGCCGAGTCTCATCAATTAGTACTATGTCATTTGCAAATAGCATACACTATGGAACCTCCTCTTGAATCGACTGTGTCAGCTCATCCATCACCAAGACAAATAGAAAAAGACTCAACACAAATCCTTGATGAAGTCCCATCTCAACAGGAAAGTACTGTGAATCTCCTCCCACCATTCTTATTCGAGTTTTGGCTCTGTTGTACATGTATTTTATCATCCTGATATAAACCATTGGAACACCTTTTGTCTCTAAACACCTCCAAAGAACATCCCACGAAATTTTGTCATAGGCCTTCTCAAGATCAATGAACACTATATGAAGGTCCTTCTTTTTTTCCCTATATTTCTCCACCAATCTCCTAACAAGATGGATTGCTTTAGTAGTCGACCACCTCGGCATGAATCCAAATTGATTCTCTAAAATAGACACTCCTTTTCTTACCCTCATCTCCACCACCCTCTCCCAGACCATCATAGTGTGGCTTAACAACTTGATACCCTGTAATTGTTACAGTTTTGAATATCACCCTTGTCTTTGTACAATGGAAATATCATATTCCTCCTCTATTCATCGGGCATCTTGGTCGTCTTCATAATAGTATTGAATAGTCTAGTCAACTGTTCTATTCCATCCTTGACATGTTCTTCCAAAAATCTATCAGAATCTCATCGACTCCAATCGCCTTCCCTATCTTCATCCTACTAATAGCACATCTAACCTCCTTAACTCTGAACCACCTGCAATAACCAAAATCTCGATGACTTTTTTAGTGTGCCAACTCACTAGCTCAATATCTCTATCTCCTTTTTTATTTAAGAGTTTATGAAAGTAAGTTTGTTATCTTTACTTAATGGATGTCTCAGCCAACAATAGCTCACCCTTCTCATCCTTGATGCATTTCACTTGGTCCAAGTTGCGAGCTTTTCTTTCTCTCTCTTTAGTGAGTCTATACAATCTCTTGTCCCCACCTTTATCACTTAGATCCACATATAGGAGCTCAAACACTATTGTCTTAGCACTCATCACCACCATCTTCACTTCTGTCTTTGCCACCTTGTAACTCTTCTTAAGCCTTCGCTTTTTATCCTCATCCTCACACTCCAACCATTTCGTATAAGCAATCTTCTTAGCTTTCACTTTGCCCTGGACTTCATCATTCCACCACCAATCGCCTTGACGTCCACCAAAGGTCCCTCTAGAAACCCTTAGCACCTCGATAGTTAAGTTCCTAATGCAACCAATAGTAGTGTCCCACATATTGTTCACATCTCCGCCACTACTCCAGGCCTTTAACCTACTCAACTTTTCATTCAAGAACTATTTAATTAGTTTACATGTTAATATATTAAAATTGTGTTAGAATGCATTATATATGCATACATATAATACTTAACACATAAGTAATTTTGGTTATGGAGATTGAAGTCGTTGAAAATTTATTAGGAGAGAGAAAATGTTACAATGTTAGTAGAAAAAAGAGAAATACTATAGAAATTAATGGAAAAAAGAAAAAATGAAGAAAAGAATATAGTCATTTTTTCGCTATTTTGAATAAAATAAGTATAGCTATTTCAGGTAAAAATAAAACTTGTACTAAAATTTGTAACTAATGTTATATAATATATTAATAGAAAAACTAAGAGTATAACCCTTTGAAGCAAATTATTTACATCCATATACTGCTTTACATTTATGTCTCCTACAATTAAAATTTGTGTGCTAACATCATGTTGACATCGACCCCCCACCTTGTATGATACACCAATAGATTATACATATACTAATAGGATATCATATAGTATTAAGCTAACTCCTATATGATACCAATATGATATCAATATATTAACAGAGTATCACAAAAAATATATTTTCTACTAATTTAGAATTTAATAAATAAGTTTGTGCCTTTAATAGTTTTCTCTTAATTATTTTATATATTAAAAAAAGAGCTCAAAATTATATGATTCTGATAGGGTATCAATATACCGACGGGGTAGAACAAGAATACATTTTCAATTAATTTAGAGTATAATAAATAATTTTATGACTTTAATAATTTTCTCTTAATTGTTCTATTTCTCAAAAAAAGGGGTTCAAAATAATATGATACCGATATTGTCATGACCCAACCTCGTGGGCCGTGACTAGTGCCCGAATTGGGCACCAGACACAAATACAAAGCCAGACAACAAATACATATCTTATTTTACAGAAATTTTGGCAGAGTTTTCTCTGTTTATATACTAACCCATGTACCCTACACGCAGAGAAATCCAGACAGATCATCAAACAAATACATATACGGGCCGACAAGGTCACCGTTGCGTTTAAAATCGCCCAATATACATAACATACGTATATAGTCATACAAAGTGTCATAGCCCATACAGACAGGAGTTCACAGACCTCTAACTACACAAACTGAATCAGAAGACAGGACAGGGCCCACGTCGTACCCTCGAATGTACAGAAATACAAAGTAGTAAAGAGGTGTATATACCCAGGGTTTGCTCCGAAGCAAAGGAGCACTTTAAATAGCAGTCAGAATCCTAAGCTGGTGGTTCTCTCACCTGAACATCGGTACCTGCGGGCTTGAAACGCAGCCCCCGAAGTGAGAGGGTCAGTACGAAATATGTACCAAATATGTAAAGCAGAAAGTACAGAGTATATATATATATCAGAACAATCATTAAAACAAAAGTACAATAGTTAACTGCATACCCGAAATATATTACAGTACTTACTTACCAGAACATAAGGTGTATAGCATACAAGGCCAAAGTATAACGGTAAGTGCATATCCAAATTATTACATACTTCCTTTCAAATATATATGAAACTGAGGGCTAACTGAAACAAAAGTATAGAGAGCAGTATATATCCAAAAAATATCAAAATGTCTACTTTCAAGATTCAAATTCAAGTCACAAACATTTACTTTCCTAACATATCAACCATGGGGTAAGTGAGCCAGGCGTTACGTATTGCCGTCCCTACCTCACATATCATCGTACAAAAATAGGGAAAGTGAGCCAGGCGTTACGTATCGTCGTTCCTATCTCTCACGCTCAGCATCAGTGAGTCGGGCATTACGTATCGCCGTCCCCGTACACACTTATCATAATACAGAAGCAGCCAGTGTGAGTTGGGCATTACGTATCACCGTCCCCATACTCACCCAGCGTAACATAGCATCAAAGTCCCCGTACACACTTATCATAATACAGAAGCAGCCAGGGTGAGTTGGGCGTTATGTATCGTCGTCCCTATACTCACCCAGCGTAACATAGCATCAAACACCACATAACAGACAGTAGACTACTCAAACGGAGCAAGGAAATGGCAAACTACAATATTCTAAATTAGATGAATTCACTGCAGCATTACAGTGACTATTGATAGATTCAAACCTAATGTTAGTAACCAATATTGAGACACAAAAATAAGGAAAGAGGATTGATGCAAAACAACAATTAGAGCTTTAGATAGAATAAGTAACGATCTCAAACTAGGACTTTTCCTTATGTCCTGAGAACAAGAAGAAAAGCACCAGTAGCAACAAAGAGAAACTACAGCTGACAGGGATACTACGAAATTCCAACACTGATCACTGACCA
>DF359932.1:8983-22540 GCA_000787875.1 Solanum virginianum
ACTATAAAAAATTACGAATGTACCCTCAAGCTGCTCAAGCAAGTATGTCAATCTGCTACTTGCTCGAACAACTACAACCGAAATTACCGAGGTAGCCCTGGGCCGCAAGTTGACATGTCCGACAGCCAGTTGCTTCCGATGACACTTCTATAATATAGTAATATGGATTTGTGTACCTAAAAATTTTTGTAGTGAACATTTTTCTCAATAGAAATATCAACAGATACTCAGTATACATTCAACATATGTTTTTACACACTTTAATAAATAAACTTCATATACAGTTTGAAAATAAATACATTAGACTTAGTCGGACACACATACAATTAATGTCTTTAAATATATGTACATTTTATACCAAAAATTTGGGGATATTTGAGAAGATATCAAAATATATCAAGACATTTTTTGATAATCAAATATGCTTCAAAAATATCCACACAAATCCTCTCATGAAGATCAAGTCTAAATCACACTAGTTCTAGAAATACATGACTTTTTACTATGAACTCGAAATGAGGCAAAATTGGTGGTCTTGGAAAGAAGACTCAAAAGACCTATAATGTGGTAGTTGATAGGCCATCTAACTCCTTATGTTCTGAGATATATGGTCCTTTGAAATTGACTCTTATATGAATTCATATCGAAACTTAGCCGATAGAAATGTTCTTAAACTTGGCTTGACTTTGGAGGTTCCATATGACCTTAAAACACATACTATACACTCATATACTTAGGAAAGGACGTTAACATACATTCACAACTTAAAAGCTATTGAATCGACTAACTTCATAAAATCTCATATCAAGACTCAATTGATAAGGAAGGTTTCAGCCCAACTTTGTGCTAAAAAATTTTTGTAACCTTAATTCATCTCAAATCCATTATACCCCTAAAGAATTGGCCTTAAACCTATATACACAGTTAGAACTGCTCCGTGTGATTCCATACGCATAAGAAGAACGGTCTGGATCTTAGTTTAGAAATTTTTCAAAGTGTTACACATGTTTAGTCTATTTCCCAGTGAAATATTAATATTTGTAGATTACTAATTTTTAGGTGTTGTTTAAGATGCAACACTAAGATGCATTCTACAGTGAACAGTTCTAATTTTGAATTTAGTAATCTTTTGTAACAATTGCAAATCTGCTATATATGTTTTCTAGACATGATTTTGGTTGTTTTTGTAATAATTTTCTTTGTGTTATTCTCATGCCATTTAAGTTTCTCTGTCTTCCTTTCAACCAATTGCCTTTATGATCTGTTGCCATTTTTCCATTAAAAGAAATTTAGTGTATTTAGTCTATGAGAGCCATATATTCTCTTTTCTGGGAGTTCTACTCTTTTCTCAATATGTTGAAAACATTATCATTTATGAATCTGCACTTCGAGATTTCTTTTCCTTCTATAAAATTCATCAGTATTGACACAATTGGTTGGCTTGATATGCATTTTCCATCGTTTATACTTTATCCTAGAGAACAAAATTAATTATTGTAAGGTTATATAGCAATCCTTCTTAAGATAAGGAGTCTCACATTGATAAACAGAAGAGATGGCGATATAAGCAAGCAGGCCTTAATTATTAACTACTGCTAATGCATTTTAAAGTTGTGCACGCTTAGACCCAAAGTGGACAACATCAAACGATTTGGATAGTTAAAGATGGTATTACAGTCACTCTTGTGTCAGCCTTGTTGATATGGGTCAAATATCAACTGAATTTAGGCAAATCTAAGTAAGTCGAGGTAAACCTCAGTGTTGAGTTTAGTCAAATCTCATACAGTGAGGCAAACCTCATCGAGGATGCTGAGTCCATAAAGAGATTGTATGTAACAACCCTTCTTAAGATAAGAAGTTCTACATCGTCAAAATACAAGAAAGATGTTGGATACAGAAATAAGCAGGTGTTACCTACTAATGACGCATTTTAAAGAGTAGGGGTCTAAGTCCAAAGCGCGGACAACATCACTAACTAGTTAGAGCGTTACAAGCTAATTGGGTCTACCTTAATCTTTGCATATTTGTTTTTTATAAATAAACTACAAAAAAAGACTATATTATCAAATGAAATAAAGATTCAACAGACTACGTCTTTGCCTTTTACAATTGCTCTATCCATTAGGCAATAAACATTATTTTATCAACTTATTTATTTATCTAAAGTTCAATTTCTTTATCATATAGTCTGTTACAAGACTTTGTATATATTTGGGAGCTAAATTTATTATATATTTGCTCAATTGTAATTTGTTTGTCTTGACTGGAAGACCAAGGATCAAATTAATTAATATTTGATATGAATTTTGATATAAAATTTTAATTCTTTTAAAATAAAATTTATATATTTAAAATCTATATAAAAATATTATAAATTACAATAATCAACAATTAAAATGTGTAGAGAGTATTTGAAAAAATTATACTCAAAAGTATATTTTTTGATTGTCTGAAATAACTAAAACAAATAAATTAAAACTGAGAAAACAATTATATATCATAATAAAGAATGTTGGAGTAAGTAACATGATGTTTTTATGCAAACTTAAAAAGTTTTATCAAAAAACTATGATCCACTGATAAACTTAAAAATGACAATTTATAATAGCAAATGCTAAATTTCAATTAAAAAATAGTTCAACACCTTTTACCTACGAAACTGAAAGGACTAAAATAAAAAAAGAATAAGAAAAACATTGAGAATGATCCACAATATTCTCACATGAGAATTTATTCAATCACATTTCTTGAGCTGCTAAAATAGGATGTCAAACATCAACACAACATTCCTCACTTGTTTAAATCTATCTCCATTTTATCCTTGCCCTTAGCATCAAGCTTGTCTTCAATTTTCACTGGCAAAAATAAAAATCAGTTAGAACAAACACATATACAATTCTATTTTATTTTGGTTTGGTCTATAATTATATGAATCAATAAGTATTAAAAAATTAACTTACAAAAGTCTGAATTTTCCTTAAGCATACGCAAGTGAGGATCCACTGGTAAACCTTTGGCAGCAAAGCTTGGATCATACAAGCGATTTTCAATTGGGCTACATTTCAAATCAACAATTATTATTAATATTTGCATGATTGAATTATTGTATTTTCATGTCCTCCAGATTAAATTTATGACTTTAATTTTTTTTCTATAACTTGTTGAATTTCCACAAGCTGTCACATAATTTGTTAAAAAAATATTTATATACGATTTAGATATATTTTTTAAAATATAAATTAATTTTTAAATTTATGTAAATATTTTGCAAAAACTTTACCAAGAAGCAGGAGGTCGCATCGTCAACCATGGATGCACTCTCTTTCGTTGTCCTTCCTCTTGCTTAGCAACTTCTACCTGTAATAATCTCATTAAAATTGAAAATTACATAATATTATATTAGTTTTAAAACCAATATATTCTATTAAAATTAATTTAATAAAAGAAAAGAAAAAGAAAGTCAAAGAAAAGTCAAAGAAATGTACCTTCGAAAGTTCAACAGGCACACATCTAAGTAAAGAAAAAAATACTTAATTAGATTGTAAATAGAATAAAAATATAAATAGATTAACATAACACTTGATAACATTCACTTTCAAATTTTTAAACTACATTTAAAATTAAAAATTAAAAAAATGTATTGAATGATATTTCTCACACTTTTAGATTAAAGAAATCTACATGATTCATATATATAGAGAGAGAGAGAAAGAAAAAAAGATTATGATATCACCTAAATATATTTTTACAAAAAAATTTCATGTATATATAAATCTGTATACGATAGTTCATGTTGTACTGCGTACAAGTCCAATAATACTAGATTAAATATTTAAAATATATAATTTTTTTAATTAAAATAAATTCATAATCTTGTTGGTCCAAATTATTACCTTAAAATTAAAGTCAAAAAAATATCTTTTTTTTTATTTTCAAGTCACACTAATTAGCATAAATTAATTTTTTTTAAAAACTTATAAGCGTTGACTATAATTCTTCTTGTAGTGTTTATAATACGACAACACTTACAAAAAATGTATTTAGAGAACTAATTATTAAAGCTATTTGACAAAATTATATATATTTAAATTCGACTACTATTACTTTGTACATTTATTTAATGATAGAAGTAGTATTAAATAAAAATAAATATCTGTTAGAATAGATATACAAATGATAAAATAAAAATTATTAAATAACAAAAAAAAACCCTCTAAGTCAACATTATTTCATAAAACACATGTGCTGACAACGTGTGCGCTGTTCAGGGGCGGAGCCAGCATACAGTGAAGGGGTTCATCCAAATCTTCTTCGACGAAAAATTATATTATTTATCTAATGTTAAAATAATTTATTATGTATAAATAATAGATATCAAACCCCCTTCGACTGGTTGTGTTTACTTCTTCAAAATTTTGATCCTCTTAATTAAAATTCTGACTCTACCATAGATACTATTTCCTTTTTCTATAAGTAACATAGTGGAATCTCTAAATATTTACAATGTTGATGCATTAAAAACATCATTTTCTATAAATAAATATATCATGTAAATAGAATTATTTACATAAGAAAGCAAATAATTAATACCTGCTTGAAGTGAGAGCTTCCAGAGTTTGATGATTTTTTGAAGCATCATTCCTTCGAGACCTAATAATTAGTCATTAAACAAAATTAAAATTATTAATCTTGATAAATGTAGGCATCGTGTATATTCAAAGTGATTATATCAAAATGTAAAATTCTCGGATCTATATACATACATTTTTTTCTTTATAATTTACTAAATAAAAAATTTAATAGAAGAAGAATTAAAAAGATATACATTTGTAACATATATAGAAAAAAAGTTATTTTAGACGGTATTATAATTATTATTTATTAATAAAAATAAAATAAAATATAAAAATGTATGACGATGACCAATGATAATGATTGTGAGCTTTTATTAATAATGTTGATAATTTATTGAAGAAGTTAACAGTAATTGTAAAAAAATCACGGCAAATAAGGAGAATTGATGGCGATAAAGGTAATTAGTGTTAAAGGGCGAACAAGGATGATCGATGGTGATAAAGACGACTGGTGTTGAAGGATGATCTGTGATGATAAAGGCAACTGGTGTTGAAGGATGATCGATGGTGATAAAGGCAACTGGTGTTGAAGGATGATCGGTGGTAATAAAGGCAACTGGTGTTGAAGGATGATCGGTGGTGATAAAGGCAACTGGTGTTGAAGGATGATCGGTGACGATAAAGGCAACTAGTGTTGAAGGATGATCAGTGACGATAAAGGCAACTAGTGTTGAAGGATGATCGGTGGCGATAAAGGCGACTGGTGTTAAAATGGAAAACAATATTATAATGCTTCAAATTACATAAAAGGAATTGACAAGAAAATGATATATCTTACATTCTCAACTTGAAAAAAGTAAGTCGGAGAACAAAAATTTTAGAGACGGCCACCTAAAAACTCTTACAGCTGAATGTAGCATAAAAAGGTCATGTAGGTTGTCTTATTTATAGTGTCTAAACTTAAGTATTAATTTATTTGTAAATTACTTTTTTTGTATCTGATTACTTTAATAAATGATAAATAGAATCAAATTAATGGAACTCAACTCTATATTACTGTTAAATATTCTTAGTTTTAAAATGGTCAAAAAAATTATTTTTTATATTGAAATTATGTCTATATTACTGATTTTTTTTTTAAATATTGTAATGACTCGGACCGTCTATAATGACCTTGCCAGTCATTTTTGAGTTTATCTGTAGACGTTACTGTTTTGCTTTTCGTAAGTTACTTTGGACCTACTTTGGATAATCTGTGTTGTTGGAACTGAGAACTTGTGTTTAAAAGTGAGAAATGTGAGTTTTGGCATTTTTGAAGATTAAGTTGTTAAAAAAATGAGTTTTTGTACCATTTGGAGTTTCGAATGTCGAAATGAAAATCTGTCAATTCCATTAGTTTCAGAACGTCGAATTTGGTCTAGGAGAAGTGACAGAATTAAATTTGGAGTTAAAACAAAGATTTTGGACTCAAAGTTGCATTTTCGGTTGATTTCGAATCATAGTTTGACTTTGGTCAACATTTGGAGTTTGGAAGCTCTAATCGACATTCCGAAAGTTTCAGTGGTTCCGAATAGTGAAACTAATGCTAGAAATGATCTCGGTGTAGTTTTGGGGTTTTTAAAGGTCATTTTGAATTTTTGAGTTTTTGAATAGTTTTAACGAGCTTTTTTGAGTTTATATACTTAAAAAATTAAGTCAAATTCTCACGTTAGCCAAAAATTATATATCTAATGGTTTATATTTTTTTTTCCTATAATACACAAAATAAATATATTTGACATTGATAAAAATAACACATATTTAATTTAAGAAAAGAATATAGTGAGACTTTAATTTGTGGTTTTTTCTCCATGTTTGACCATGTAAATATTACTAATGGAGTAATTAATTTCACTAATTATTTAATGTATCGAAAATACAAATTAAAAATACATTTAATTCTTAAGAGAAATGACGAATATATCAAAAAAATTGTTTTTTATCAATTTGGCCAAAAGGATTTTTCCTTAACATAGATAAATTAATGAAAGAGGAAAAGTCAATTAATACAACACATTTAAGTTAAAATACAATCTTTTACCTCAAAAATTACAAATAATAAATTAATTAAAGAGAAAAAGTCAATTCATTAACACCATCTTTTTCTCTGTTCCATTATTCTCATTTTTCTCTCCCCTTTTTTTTTACTTTCCCATGTATGAGAGAGACAAAATTCATTAATTAGTCGCTCTTTCTTCCTTTTTTTTTTTTTTTTTTTTTTTTTTTTTTTTTTTTACTTTTCGCTTCCTTTTTTTTTCCGCCTTTTTATATTTAGTTTATTCTACTTATAAGTTTTTGAGATGAAGATTCTCAGGAAACAATTTCTCTACATTTATGAGATAGTGATAAGGACTGCATACATTTTATTCTTCCAAAATTTCACTGGATATATTGTTGTTGGCTAAATTGATGATAAGTTCTTTACTTTTTAATTACCTATATATTATTCTCTATAAATTTAACCCAACTCCTAATTTGATAAAATTATATTTGGACGATTGTTTACACACAAATGGATTTGAACATCATCAAACATGTTAATGGCCAGTTTCTCCTCATATAGATAATTTAGTCCCGGCATTTTCTGTTGTGTCAACAATAATAACATACCCAGTTAAATCAATCTGGAGAGGAAAAATATACACATATCTTACCAATACCTCATAGAGATCGAGAGTCAATTATAGAACGTAAAAATCAAATAGCAATTAGATTCTTACATTCTACAAATAACAATAAAAAATCCTCATCGCGATTCACAAGGTATAATCTCAGCATTATATGTGTTACACTACGAAAAGAGAGATGAAACTTATAAAGCACAAATGACTGACTACGACCGTGAATTGCTTTTACATAATGTTATACATAAACTAATGTTCTGTGAGAACCTGATGCCTTTTGGCATTTTTACCGTCTGAAACTTGACCATCAGAAGCAAGAACTGAAAAAAAAAAAATTGTCTTGCTTCCAAGTTTCCAACAAAATCTTCACAATCCTTCCAACTGCGCGCTATTGATATTAATTAGCAGAGTATAACAAATAGTAAGAAAAAAACGCCGAGAAAAAATGAAGTCGAGCTACACAAATAAGAACCAATCAACAGCTCCCAAAAAAGTAAAAGAAGAGCATTAGTTCTAGCAAGTGGCAGATTGAAGGGAACATTGATTGATGAACTGCTCACAGTTAATTGTCCAGCATTCATATATTCGTCCTTGCCTGAGGTTATAGACACATTTACGGGTGATGAACCTATAATAAAATCATTTTACAAGTGAGTAACATCGGAGCTCCTTCTTTATAGAGAATTGCTAGGGTGCATATATTTATCAATGATCTCTAAGCAAGGAAGCAGTATGGAAACGTAAGCATTGTCAAGAATCAAATCTTAAAAGATGGTACTTACAATCATATTCTACCCATCCAATTCTTTGTTGGGCCAGGTCATATACAATGATCTTATCTTTAAGAACAAGATCTGTATAACAAGAGAAAGAGAAGTGAGTGACAACTATATTCAATCATTAGTCTAGATTCTCTACAGACTAGCAGAAATGACGTAAGCAATCCAATTAGGGGTAGTTTGGTTGTGGTATTGAAGCAAATAATCCCAACATAAAATCCCTCATAAGATGATACAATGTTTGGTTGGTCAAATAAGAACAAAGTGATCAGCACACAGCAAATGTATAGTTTATCATAACCACTGCTTAACAATTGCTTCAGTATTAATCACTGCATAAACAATATATAGCCCTGCATTATAATCCCCAAATTACTAGTGAGTGAATCAAACAAACCCCCAGGGAGACAACAGAGATATATTGTATGACAATACTTCATCATGACAACCTTTCAACATTTCCACTCCAAATCACATAGGACATATGACTCCTATAACTACTTAATCGTCAAAAATCCACTTGATCATCTCACTTTTAGCTAGCATGAGATCAACAGTTCAATTTGAGTTCACTGTTACTTGCTACATGGAAGCGATAGAACAAGATACATGCCCAAAGAAATGAGTCAGTTTCACTATTTACATCTATAATAAAGACAATCAAAGAGCCGGGATATACAAAAGGCTGATACATTGTGTCCATGAACTATGTTATGAAGGACTCTGCATCTGTTTCTACAACTGTTCTACCGGACGACAATGTCCTCACCTATACAAGTACTTTGAACCAACATTATCACAGAAGAAGAAAGATCATAGCACAAGGTGTTTTCTATAATATAGATAGGACCTTTGAAAATGCAAGTGCAACCACATTCACTTAACAACCTTTCTTTCCACTAATCAGCTTTCCATGAGTTCCACTTTCTGCTCTCTTGGAACATCGGAGAACATCTGTCTGTGAGAGATGTCCATACATGCTACCTTTCAGCTAATTAAAAATTGTGTTACCTCACTGAAAACTCACTATCATAATCTAAAACTTCGAAGGATTTGATAAGAGGATAACACCACGACGATCTAGTAATAGCAGGAAATGCATCTGGGCTAAGAAGGAAATATATTATTCAATCACGACTAGAGAAAGTAGTTGACAACATAAATGAGAATTCTTTGACTCTTTCAAATGACAAACAGGATATCAACATGCAAGGGACTGAAGGTCCTAAAATTCTAAGCACCCACAGTACTCTAAAGTCAAAACACACATGCATACAGATTATCACCCACAATGTTATGCACCCACTAACGGAGTTGACATGTAGATGAAGCACGAAGTAAGAGACGTAACCATCTATCCAGAAACCAACCTCCTAAGATTGTTAATCCTCGATCATTTTCTTCAAACATAACACACCACATAGCAGAACCTTCCTGTTAAACACATAAAATAGAGTCACTTATCTTCGAAGTTCATTGAAATGGAAAATAAAGTAAGTTGGTTATCTGACTTTTCAGTAGAAAATGTTTCAATATAAAATGTGCAGGTTTCAACACTCACCAAAAATCCCATATGAGCAAGGTAGTCTGCTGGTCTTAAATCCATGGATGCATCACCAGCAAAGTTCAAAAGTAAAAGAAGAGCATTAGTTCTAGCAAGTGGCAGATTGAAGGGAACANCAAGGTAGTCTGCTGGTCTTAAATCCATGGATGCATCACCAGCAAAGTTCAGAGAAACTGGAGGAAACGTATTCTCTATGCTGTTTGAGAAACAGGGGGACATGCTCAAGTCATCAAAGAGGTGTGCATGGACCATTTAAGCACTTATAATTATAATTAAATATTCATTAGTTAAAAGCAAAACAAACAACCTTGAGGAAACTACATAGCACGGCCTTTTCCCTGATATGATTACCCTGGCTGAATGTGAAACAGTTGCAGTTATCTGCAGATGAATAAGTTAAAACAAAAGTAGAGAGAACTGGTAGATTAGTTTTTCTTACTTGCAAAGCTAGAGAGCTTTCAATTCATATAGAAGAAAAATTGGAACTGACTTTATCTCTAACAGAAAGAAGTTTCCACAATACTGCTGAGGGTAAAGTTTGTAATATATGTTGCAAATATTGGTACACAAAACAAGAAGTCAAACCCCATTACATGGAGTACCCTTACCTGAAATATTCTACAAGCAAGGAGGAGCAGAGGAAGACATGAAAACTTTCCACTAACCAGTCTTGATCATGAAATAAGAAATGAAGTTCCTGATGTCCCATAGGTTTTGCTTATTTTTGAAAATTTAACAATTTGAATTAATACCTAAGAAGTTATTTGATAGATCGTGGTGCTTTGGAAGCTAAATGTGACTGTAGAAGCATTTGGAAATCAAAAGGAAAAAGAATGGAGAAAATGAGACAAAGAGGTCATCCTTGCTGGAATGCCCATCTCACATTTTAGTGATTCGACTTTGTTGATTCACAGAGTAACTTAATGGAGTAAGAAGGATCAAGTTTTACTAAATATCAAGGATCCAATATAGAGGAAAGCACCAAAAAAGAAGGAAATAAGTTAAGCTAGATTTGTCGTGATTATCGAAGAATTTCAATGTTTGAATCGAGATTTCAAACGCCTTTCTATATCCATTATCACTTAATCATAATGTGTTTTGAATACTTTTTGTTGCTCTGGAATGTATTTATAAACTAAATACTTTTTATTAGGATTTACATACATTCTTTTTTGGAGGTTTCATCATTATATTTTCTTGATTCCTATATGAATTGGCAGACTACTTGTTAGAATTGTTTACGTAGTTGTATTTTTGATGTTTTTATTAGTCGATCACCAATTAAATTGCCAAGGTAATTTAAGTTTACCAGGAAGAGGGAGAACTCAAGTCTAAAACCTGAATTGGATAGCCTTTGATAGTTTGATTAATCCATCCTGACTAGAATCCCCACTGGAAAAGATGGTGATTAGCTTGTGGGATAGGAATATAACCACTGACCTTAAGCATTCATCTTTAGATCAAGACTTATTCTGGATTATAACTATAGCCTATGGTCCATAGGTATAACTTATAAGGTAATGGGGAAAAATAACAGGTTCACTCAACACAGAAATATACTTGTGGGTATTAATTTGAGAATTTTGGAATAAACTGCGAAAAGAAAACTTACAGCATTGATAAAGGGTCCATAAGCTTCTGACGCAAGATAAACTAAAGTTGTACCAGAATCAACAATAGTTCCTCGATCGCCAGAGGACACAAAAACTCCTGGATCAACTGGCAAAATTTCCCCATTAACGGCAATGCTCTGCAGATATACAGCGTAATGTAACGGCAATGCTCTGCAGATATACAGTGTAATGAACCCTGCAAGATTAGAGAAAGGAAATAAATAGATGACGCCTCATCCATCCTCCTTCTGAGTACACACCATTATCAGAAAATAACTGAGTGGAAGCACAAACATATCAGAGAACATCACAAACTATCAAAAGTCGAATAAATGTTGAGTACATGAAAGTAACCTATATTTTTGGATAAGTTACATTAATTTACCTATATGTTAAGAGCAATCCATCTGGTATTCAAAACTAAATTCATGGATATATTGAAAGATTTCCTCGTGGGTATTGATGCTGTCACCATATTTACATGAGGAATACTCTGAGAAACATAACACATTTTGAAACGCCAAATAGAATACCAAGCCCTTGGACTGTTGACTTATATCAAGAGCCTCATGTTGCTTAATCCCTACCAAGCTCTTGGATGGTGGATTTGTATCAAGAAGCTAATGCTTCTTAATCACTTCTTCTTTCTTTTTTTTTTTCTTTTGACAGTGGGACTGTTGAGTGACAGAGCCAAGAACTTATATAAGGGGATTCAGAACACCAATTTCTGAACCCCTTTTACCACTAAACAACACTTTTTCATAAAGTTAAGGAGATGGATTTTGGAACACCAATTTCTGAACCCCCTTTGCCACTAAACAATATTTTTCCGTAAAGTCAAGGGGATGCCACAATTTTATATAAACCTTTTTTTTTAACCCTATTTGCACAGTATAATTCTTTTCATTAAGGGGTTCCCCTCCTTACTAGTTTCACCCCTGTTGCTGAGGGGGGACAGTTGCTGCAGGATATCAACCTAATGCACAAATTACTTACAAACGATTCTAAGCAAGAAGGACTTATCATCTACAATAATAGATATACAAGGTGGAGAAGGTATAACAACCAGAACCAAATAGCACACATGGGATCATTTTTGGCATATTTTCATGCTCAATCAGTATCACAAACTTTCACATAATTATTATATAACCTAAGGCATACTTCATACATTACTTTTAATTTCTAAACATCATAAGCTAGAACAAAACAGTTTATTTATCATATAGAAATTAATACAACAATACGTACTTTGACGGAACAAGGGGACTATAAACGATGCTCGGATTCAAAATCTCACCAAGAACTAGTATACCTCCACTGTTGCCATTTCCTTTCAAACAATGTGAAAACACTTTTGGAGATATTCCACGTGAAGACAGTTGAGATATTACTGAAAGACCTTGTCCACCAAGCCCAAAAATTCCATCAATTGCTTTATCCATCTTGGTCAGGCCCCCAGACTGAGAGGTACTGCACCTGTTTTGATTCAAAATCAAAGTTTGAGAAGAAAATACATGCACGGGCTAAAACTTACCACCATAGAACGTACAGCAATAGGGCCTATAGACATAGAATTATGAGAGAAGAACCAAATACTTAAGTTTGCAAAAATGTCTAAAACTTGATGTCAAATGACATCTTCAAGCAGAAATTTTAGACCATGCATGAGACAACTCAACTCTATTTACTCACTTTCCCTACAAAAAGAAATGAATTTACTATTTATGCACATCTAATCACCATTGAAACATGGCATTACCCATCTAGTCAAGCGAATGATGTTGCCTAGTTACAAATTATTCAGGTAGCTTCTAGGTGAAGTATGGTTTGCTACTAAATCAAAACCTAGATTAATAAAAATTATATTGATAAACTTTTACTTCTCTATGGTACAGATATTGTTACGTCCCATGTTAGCAAGGCTTCTAAATTGAAGTTGCTAGGGCTCTTCACTTTCAGTGCCGCTATCATGTCAACACGATGTGGGTGTGGGATCCATACGAGATCTGGTCAACTGATTTTGAATACCTTGACCAAAATAGATGGAAAACAGATACAATGACTAATGTAATCAAAACAAAACCTTAAGGTGAAACTGAAGAAAATGAAATACCTTGTACATAGAAATTTCTCTGTCAATTCTATCTCCTTCCTGAGATTCAACTCCTAAGAATGAAAGAATGATTTATGCAGACCACATTTGTATAAATGCTTGTCGTTAAGGGTAAAATCTGAAGTTTAAGTTAAGCGATTTCAAAATTTGGGAAGTAGCCACTGTTTTTGGAATAAATTAAAAAGCAACTTTGCCACATAAACATGAAAGGAGGGTGAATAGAGGGGATATTTGCAATCTGCGTTAAT
>DF359932.1:37608-74755 GCA_000787875.1 Solanum virginianum
TCGTTCTAAAGAAAAATGTCACCTTATTAAATTATAATTAATTTAATTTTAAAATTTCTCTTTTACCCTTAGTGAAATAATTTTCAATAATACAAATATCAACGAATGATTTTAGACTACAAGTTTCGAAAAAAATTTTTTCTTCTTTAAATACTGTGCCAAGTCAAACTATACCACTTAAAATTAGGACGGAGGGAGTAAAAACTATTGATCTTAGGTATAACAATCAAAATGGAGTAATTTTTGGGCCAATCTCAATAAGGTGAAAAATACTGAAGTGAAATAAATGTCTTGCCATAACTTATGGCTTATCACCAGAATTTAGTACAAGAAATCCTGGGAGATTATCAGAAATTTTGATGAATGAGTTTGTCATAAATTTAATTAATCACCTGAATTTTAGTAAAAGTAATCTTAAAATATTCATAAATTTGGCAAATTACTAAGAGTTTTTGATAGATGAGTTTGGAGGTTAAAAAAAATCATTCATCAAACATATTTTTCTTTTAAAATTAATCCAGATTGAATAAATTCAACTTCAAATGACTCAAAATTTGATCTGATTTAGTATCATACTCAATAATTTTTAATTTGGATTCGAGTCACTAAGAAAAAAAAAGGATGAGCATGGTTAGAAACGGGTAAAAAATAATAATCAAATGTTCAATTCAGCCTAAATCTTCAAATTCTAATATACACCATTTGGTTATGTTCAATAATCAAGCTCAATTGAACTTTATAATATTTTTTCGAATTTTCTTCAATCAAATCAATCGCAAATAAGTTACACAACTTTTAAAAAAGAAGCAACACAATGTCTTTGCAAATGTTATTGTATTTGCTCTAATTTTCTTAACGAAAATAAAAATTAAACACCAATTAATAAGAAGGATATTTCTTGAACATGTTTGAAATTATGATTTATTGTTGAGATAGTTTACTTAAGTTTTGAGTTATTTACCATCTTTGAGGAACATGTAGTAAATTAATATGGTCTTTGAAAGTTTAAACAAATTTTGAAGATACAAAATTTTTTGAGGGGTTAATTAATGAGAACAAAGGGTAAAATAGTAAAGTTGATCAATTTATTAATGATTTTTTAAACATCGTATAAAATAAAAAGTGTCTGTCTAATATAAATTCATTACTACCTCAAACCTCTTACAAGTTCCTCACCCCACCCCCTTTCGCCCACCCCATCGCCCCAAAAAAATTAAAAATTTATTTTATTAAAAAATTAATTTTTCTACTCCAGCCCCCTGCCCCCACCTTCCGCCCCATACAAAAAAATTAAAAATTTATTTTTAGAAAAAATTCAAATTCAAAAAATTTTAATTTTTTTACTTCATTCCCCAGCCTCCCCCACATACAAAAAAAAAAAAGTAAAAATTTATTTTTTAAAATTTTAATTTTTTACTCTACCCCGCCCCCATTGCCACCCCCACCCCCCCCCAAAAAAAAATTTAATATTATTTTAAAAAAAGATTAAGAATTAGGTTTCTACTCCATGCTAATTTTTTCTTCTTTCTTTTTCTACCTTTAAAATATATATATTCATGTTTAACTATAAATAATCAAAACTCAAACTTAATCTTAACCGTGTCTAACCTTAATCGTGTCCCTTTTTCTCAGAGTTAATTCTCCAATGATCATTCAAGTTTTGAAAATTGCTGTTAAATATTATGTTTATTTTATTTAGAATTAAAATCACAAAGTTATCACTATTTTCCTCAAAAAATTACTTACATTTCAAAAGTATCATTCTTTTTTAGTTGGCATGCCATTTCAAAAGTTAGTGTTTTAACTTTTTGAATAATTATAAATATGTAATTAAGTCTATTATTAAAAAAGAGCCTTAATGACATGACATGCCTATTAGGAGAGAGACTTTTAAAGTATTTCGTATTTTTGGAGGAAAACACTAATAGATGAATGCTATTTCAGAGGAAAATAGTGAGAGTTAAGTGATATTATAATTTTAAATAAAATAAAAATAATATTTGATGACAATTTCCAACGCTTGAATGTCCATTTAGGGAATTTTAAATCCTTTTTCTTATGAATAAACTTGAGTCGTTTTCTCTCAAATACAAATTATTGTATTATTTATCTAAAGTTTCTATATTTTTTTCTATTAGAACAAGTAAAATTTTAAGTATATCCATTCATTTTGTTTTTGCTATCCACTTCTATTAAGATTAAGCTTAATTAGAGCAAGAAATTTAAAGATAACAATCAAAATGTCATTATTTAATCATAAAAATACCATATCAGACGCATTTATTAAATCATAACTATAAAGAAGATCATTCCACTCACTTTGATTTTTGTTTTTTTGATAGATATCTTAACACATTGTTGGCATAAATATAATTTGTTTTTTAACAAAGGCTATATTCTAGTCTTATTAGTCTACTTTCTCCCCCACTTTCTTGGTGGAGTCCTTCAAGTAATACAGACAAGTCTATAATTAAAGATACTATTTTAATGATAGGTCCCAAACCTCCAAAGAGAGGTACAACTAGTTTCTACCCAAGCTCAATTCCTAACCACTATTTTCTATGTGCTTGGTATGGCAAAAAGTATTTTTTACAAAAAAATTTATCAGTCAATTTTCCTTTTTAATGAAAAATATTTTTGGTATTTGATCGCAGAAACGGAAAGTAAAATTGGGTACAATAGACCATTGTAGTCGGAGCTTTTCTCGGATCTTGCACATTGCGGGTATTTTAGTGCACCAAACTTACCCTTTATGAGATAATAGTAAAATCTGCGTACATTTTATCCTCTTCACTTGTAAAATTCCACTAAATTTTTTGTTGTTGTTGTTGATTACAGAAACATGTCTTTTTTTTCCTTCATACCGAACACACTCTAAGCAAACTATGTTGATTAAAAAGAAGTGTTTGCTTGGAATATACATTCTTATTTGTATATGATGTTTACACTAAATTATAAACACATATTTTAATGCGGATATTTTTTAGGAAAAATTACAGAAATCCCACATTATGTTAAAATATTTCTAAATATTCTCTATCTTTTTTACAAATTACTAAAATCCCTTTTTCACTACTTTCTGATACACTCATCCTCTTTCCCACAAAACCCTGTTTCTTCCATGAGAATCAAGTCAAACTGATTCAAAATCAAAAGGTAGGTTAATTTATCTTCTCCAATCTAATTTTATATGGTTTTCTAAATCACAAATAAGAACAGGAGATGTTGTTTTAGATGTATTTGTTGTGCTTCTTTGGGGACGTGTGAAGGTAGAAGGGAGTGTCTGTATGGCCATGGCAATGGTTGGTTAGCTGGTATTGTGGATACAGATTCAAAATCAATGGCTGATCTTGTTTCTTCTCCTTTTCTTCCGTTTCAAATCCCAGATCGATTTTGAACTTGAACTTGAAGTTCAAAGTTCACCTCAGACAACCCTATTCAAGTTCAAAATCACCCAGATCCAAAAATCTCAAAAAAAAAAAACGAAGAAGAAAGCTTAGATATGGTGATTCATGGGACTATATGGGTTTAGAAAAACATAGCGATTCATGTGTGTAGTATGTATCTTGTATGGTGATTCATTTCAAAAATTATAAGTTGTTCACAACTTTTTATAGTAATTCATTTATATACAAAACCAAGAGTATGTATTTTGTATGGTGATTCATTTCAAAACTATTAGTTGTTCACAACTTTTTATGGTGATTTATTAAATATGGTGATTCATTTATATATAAAAATCGAGTCATATATGTTGTTGATTCACTAGAATTGTTTGAATTGAATACAATGATTCATTGGTGTTTTAACTTTATATAAAAATCGAGTCATATATGTTGTTGATTCACTAGAATTGTTTGAATTGAATACAATGATTCATTGGGACACTTTTTCTTGATGTTATAGGTTGATGATTCATTGGGTGCATCATACAAGGATACACCAATGAATCATATTAATGGGTTGATTCATTGAGGCAATGGATCATACAATATGATTCATTGCAATAAAATAATCAACACATGTTTGATTCACTGCATCAGATATTGATTACGATGAATCATGACCTATGAATCATGTACGGCGCAAGTGTATCTGAAAAATGAGAGTGTATTCGCATAATTCTCTTTTTATGAAATTTTTAAACGATGAATCATGACTTATGAATCATGTATGTTGCAAGTGTATCCGAAAAATGAGAGTGTATCTGCATAATTCTCTTTTTATGAGATTTTTATAAATATGAAAAAGATTGAGATAAATTGAAATTTCTTTCCCTCAATGTGAATTTCTATAAGTTATACTATTTTTTACCATATTTTAAATCATGTGTACTTTAATACATTAATCACGATGGCCTTTTACGTTGTTAGTAGAATCTTTGAACTTTTTTCCTTTTCTTTTTGCTTAATTAACCAATCAAGAGATACAAGATTCTATCTACCCTAGTTGTAAAATGAATTTGAATCTTTTCTCATACATATTATGGATTAAGTGTCAACTTCAAATCATTATGGTTACCAAAAAATAAAATAGAAAAATTTAGTAAAATCAATACCAACCCAACCAACTGTTGATACATTATTGGATCACATCACATTCTAAAATCAATCACCCTTTAATTAGTACTTGTTTGCCTAATAATTAGGCTCCACGCATTTATATAAGAAAGAAAAAAAAATCTTTAGTTCAAAACATTGGTTTCAAAGGTAACAACCATTAGGGAAATGACTATTATTCACAAATAAAAGTGATTAATGAATCAACAACATATCTAAGGATGTTTCCGAAATATTCTTTTTTCAAAAATATCAAGCCCCAAAAACAGAAGATATAACAGAATATACTAGATATGAAAAGTGATTCATGAATGATTTGATCAAATTTAAGTCGGCTAAATTCTTAAGTTTGTTCCTCTTCTCAAGATTCATTCACTTTTGAACAGACTAAACATTTTAACTCGTGCTTTTATATTTACTATACGTGTCGTGCTTTCGATCCGATGTTGCAACACTATTGCTAGAAAATATATATTATCAAGAAAACAAAACTAGGTAGAATGATAAGAAAGTTGATTTGCATGTTATTAAACACATAAAAAGGTTGCTACATTATGTAAACTACCCACATGGGTTGGTGGGCCAATGAAAACTATAAAACTAACTTCAACAAACACTTTGCCTTTTAATTTCTTAATTAAATTAATTACAATGTACAATAATCTTCCAACTTTTCTAATATAACAAATTGTGCATTATAGCTCTCTTTTCTCTCTCCTACAAGAGAATTCCTTTGAAAAGACCCCACCATCTTCAAAAGGAAATTTCATCAACCTTTACAACCCCTCCTCTTATGTATGTGAGTTGTATAAAGTAGTTTTTAAAATGTATTATTTTTTGGTTAATTATTATTATTAGGATTATTATAATTTTGTTATGAGCCAAGAGGTGCTCTATGAGGAATCCCTTTTCTTCTTCTAGCATTTGAAGGGGGTGGAGGAGGGGTGGGTGGGTATATGTCATGTTCTAAGCCTTCACGCAATTGATTTCCTCCTCTTGATGATATGCCTTCACCTCTTTGCAATGCTAGTACTTCATTCTTGGCATCTAAGATAAAGCTTGAATCTCCATTCCTCTTTATTCCTACAAGCTAAGTCATTAAAAACAAATGATATATAGTCCAAAATTGCACCTCATCTTTCAATTTACTTCATCATAACTTCAATTGGAATATACATATAAATGTAGTGTGAGAAACAAACGATATACTCCAAAATGTTAGTCAAATTTCAACATGAATTTAGTGGAAAAATTAACTAGGCCTATAATTGTGTCATGAATCATTATATATGTAGTGTATATGTAACTTAGGAGCCCAAAATTGAAAATGTAATAATAGCATCAAGAAAAATTGGTTAATTGGTTGTTCTTGAAAAGGATGGCATGTGTACCTATTATACTTCCCCTAGCCCTCCATGTGGCTTCTTCGATAATCAATAACAGAGTCAGAAATTTAAGCATACAGCTTAGAAAATAACGTTTGAACCAATTTTATTACTACATTATAAAAATTATTTTTACCTTATTTATACAGTACTGATATTTTGACAAATCGAATTCAATTCAAGTACCCATTGTATAAACATAGCTTCACCTTTGTCAATACTTATAAAATGTCAATATTTGAGTTGTGCCCATATGATGTGATGACGATGGAGATGTTTTATATACATACTTGGGTAGGGAGTTGCAATCAATGATGGTGATGAAGATGTGAAATTTTATTTATTATTATGAATATGTGGGACATTATCATGAATAATGCAATGTCATGACCAATAAATCAATAGGTAAAATGAAGTAATCAATAATATTCATAACAAAATTAGATAATTTACCTTACATCCAAGAGAACAGAAACGAAAAGTGTCCAAAAGGCTTCTTCCACATATTTCACAAACATGAGAACTTGCTTTGCCACTATTCTTTGGTTGTGGCCTTTCATTTAGAAATAAAACTCTTGCACTGTTGATTACATATGTTTGCACTCCACTTATATCCAATACTTTTTGAATCTCTGAAACTCTTACCACATCATGATATGATGATCTCCTTATCTATATATTCAAACAAAAAAAATTAGTTACAAATTTTAACCACACGTGATATCGATGAACAAAAACTGTCCATATATCATACCTACTTTCTTTTTTCACCAGGTAAAACATAGAAACAAAAGATTACTTACTATGTAAGAAAAGATACATTACAGGAACCCGGAGCTCAAAAGTTTAAATTTATGTATATTTGACAAGAATGTGTTGTTCAAATGTTAATTAATCAGTTTCTACCTTCAATCCTGAGTCTCTGGGTTCGAGTCTTTCGAATCACTAATAGAGTAAAAAAGTGAAATTTTTTAACGAGGGATTGAGTTTTACTGAAACTGTAACTATCATTGTGGCTCCGCGCTCAGATCATGATGATACTCATAATGTGAATGTTTTAGATATGTTGCGTGAATTCAAATTAGTTTACCTGAATGACTTGATGGTCTTTATGTTTGGATGAGCGGCAATAGAAGCAAAAAGCATTGTCATTGCAGTCCAAGCAGTACATATTACATTCACTCCGCGCCGCATCGCCGTGCGTCCGGCAAATTGAGAAAAAACTCTCGTTTAATAAAGGCTCTAACCACGGCGGAACCAGCATTGTCATCAAAAATGGAGTAATGGCGATCTGCTCAGAATGCCAGTCTAGACTAATTAAAACTTAAAAAATTAATCGAAGAATCCGATGAGAATGAGTTAAGACAAAAGGTTGGATGATGAAGAATCGAAGAATTAGAAGAGTAGAGAGAGAATTTTTAGAGAGAGAAAGATGGGGAGGAGTTTGGAATGGGAAGAGGAGGAGAAGAAGGAAGGCCTAACCTAAACTAACAGCAACTTAATATTCAACAATAAAAACATGGGGGTGGGGGTGAAAGTAGATCTGACGGTTGAGAAAAGGAGATGGTGAATGCAACTGATTCTGAGCCGTCGGATGGTTGATGGAAAAAATAAAGAAAGAAGGAAAGGGGGAAAGGGTATGTGTGAGTTTGGCGCTTACGCCAACTTTTTGGATGTTCTTTGCGTCTCTATGTAGGCAGAAAGGTCGGCCATTAGGCTCCGTCTAAGCAAAACAGCTGGTCGCTAAACGACGTCGTTGATGACTTTTGTTTTTATGCAGATTTACACGTGTCCAAATATTAGTGGAGGAGAATGTGGGACCCAACATCGGTATGGTTTCTTGTTGCAAATTACGTCCGAGATGAGAACGAGCGTAATGTGACCTATTGAAGTTACTTTAATACCCTTTGGTTTATTAGTTATTACCATTTTTTTGTCCTTAAGATTTGTAGTCTCTTCAATGGAATAGATCCACAGTATTTTATTTTGTAAGAAATTTTAAAAAACAATAATAATTTAAAATAAGATAAGTATATTTATATAATTATAAATTATTTCATCAAAAATAAAATGAGCATTTTTGGATTAAATTATTATTAAATATATAAATATGTCATTCTTTTTATGACTAACTAATAGAAAAATTGAATTACATAAATTAGAACTAGTGGAGTATGAATCTAGAAGAATTCAATAAATATTACTTAAATTATGTATATATAAAGAAATTTATTAAATATACAACAATAGTAAATCTAGTTAAATTTCACAAAGTGAGGTTTATTAAAGAGGGTAGAATGTATGCAGATTTTACCACTATTTCGTGGAGATAGCATCCATCTCAGCATCCTCATATTCAGAACATGCAATTTATGAATATGTGAGTTCTTGACTGGCCAATACTTTGCCTCATACAACAAGAACATCATCACCGCTCTATAAAACTTACATTTAAGTTTATGTGGTATCTTCTTATCAAAGAATACTTTTGGAAGCAAGCCTCTATTTCAATCATGCTACCCCAAGGTCGATTTGTAACGTCATCGTCGATGTTTTCACTTCTCTAGATGACAAACTCAAGATATTTAAAGTTTTCTCTCTTTAAAATAGGCTAGGTGGTAAACCTCACTTTCACGTCGGCTTCATCCGACGCAACATTGAATTCGATTTTAGTTCTGATTAATTCAAACTCTTTGAATTTTAAAGTTTGTCTTCACACCTTTATTATTAATTCTATTTCGTTTCTCATCGATCAATATCATGTCATCCTAAATAATATAATATACATCACAGAACCTCCTTCTAAATAAACTGTATCAGCTCATCCATCATCAAGCTAGGCAAATAAAAAAGGGCTCAATACTAACTCCTAAATATAAATTGATATCAAGATGTTTAAAAATTAATAATTCCTCCGTTTAAAAAAGAATGATTTACTTTTCTTTTTAGTCTATTTAAAAAAGAATGTCTTATTTCCTTTTTTTGGCAAAACTTTAATTTCAAATTTTAATGCATACGACATGTTCAAGGCCATAAGATTAAAAGACATTTTGATACATTTGACATAATTTTAATTTAAAATTACAAGATTAATTTTTTTTTTAATTTTCTTAAGCTTTATGCCAAATCAAACTAGATTATTCCCTTTTAATCGACTTAATGCGTAAAGACATGTGAGTTGTGATGTAGTGACCAACTTGGTGTAATAAGGAGGGGGTGTATACAAGTAAGTCCTTTTTTTGGTGTGATAAGGGATTAAGGAGGGGGTTGTATATAAGTAAGTCCTTTCAAATATATATATATATATATATATTCAATTCTAATAAAAATTTCAATTTCTCTTCTTAGTAGGCCTATTTGGTGTTGCTTTAGATTAATTTGGTCGGTGAATTTTTTATGTTGGATATCTAAACGAAAAAAAAAATGTACAGAAGAAAGATTTTTCAAAAGCACAAATTAATATAAATAAAAAATGAATATGAGCAAGAATAGATTCAAGCATGTCTAAAAGAAACAAGATATATATAAAGTTGTATTCATGATTTAAAATTTATGAACTTTTAGAGTGATATCAATTTTCACATACTTAAATATAATGATTGTTTAAGTATTCTATTCATTTAGGAACTAGAAGAGTTTAAAGTTCTTTCTTATTAGTTTGCCAATCACTTTCAAGTTTCAACAGTTCTTAATTACTTAATTAACCCAAAATTATACTTTTTCGAATTTCTTAATAAAAAAGAAATTAAATTTCAAGGATCATAAAAAGAGGAATTTATAAATATGAAGAACAAAACAAAAAAGAACAGCTGCACATAGCTGCCGGCTTTGAGAAGCTTATGTAATTTCGTTGCTAGAGATAATTCTCCAACACAATTACAATCAAAATTTTCCATAGTCCATGTTTATCTCAAAGTTTCATTATACATATATATTTATCATTTAGATCTCATTTTTTTTGTAAATAAAATTATACAAAACCAAAAAGAGTATAAATATCAAAAAGCAAACATCAGCAATGAAGTGATGGCTTTTTCATATTTGGTGAATTTTTTTTTTCTAATAGAAAAAAATTTATGACTATATAATATAGGCTCATTTCTTTAAGTTTGAGAGTTGTGTGTAGGGGAGAGAAATTGTGAAACACGAGTGTGTAAATATTTTTGTATTTTCAGTGAATTGGTGAGATTTTTTCTCTCGATGTTGTATATTCTTTTTTATATAGTGAATTGCTCGATCATCTCCTCTTGTGGGTGTGTGTCGATTGATTGAACCACGATAAATTATATATTATGTCTTTTTATGATATGTTTCTCTTTTATCTTCATAGTCATGGTCTTTCGAGGTTGCTTTGATAGCTCTCGCAGGACACCTGATTCATGTCGGTTCTAACAATGAGTTATGATCATAATTGATGGACACTATTTAAAGACAATTTTTTTAAAAATTCCTTTTAGATATTTGTACTTGAAGTTTACTATGTGCGTGATGATTAACATAAATATGCTAATATTTAATTTTATACATAATACATTTAATTTTTTGCAAAATTTATTACATAGTATTTGAGTATGACTAATATAGAGTGATACTTTTATAAATAATGTATTATATAATATTTATTATTGTTATTATAGGTAGAATATTGTTATACAGAAGATAATATAATATGAAAAATTGATTCTTGAGAAAAACAGATCGTTATAGTGAAATGTCGTTATAATGAATAATTATTATAGTAAAATTTGATTGTATATGCATTAGCCTCAATAAACTATGAAATTTCAAGTTTGTTCTAACTAATGTTCATGTATAATTAACGAAAATGATATATCTGAAGCGATTAGTTTAACTACCTAACTAATAGGCATTTGAGAATATATGATTCTTTTGAAAGTTTTTTTTTTAATTTTTAATAAAAAGTATCTAGTAAATACTATTGAGCCACATCATAGTATTTAGATATTTAATCATAGTTAAAACACATCATAGTTTGAGTACTTAAATAAATTTAATGACAAACTTAATATCAGTAATTAATGAGCCACTTCAATTAAATTTATGGTGGGAATTTTTTTTAGGTCAATATGATTTTGACACTTTACAGTTTCTTAAATTTTCTTTTTAATTTCTTACATTTTTATTTTACAGTTTAATCAACATCCAAATTCTAATAATTAATCCATTAGTGATAGTATGATATTGCATACAACTAATATACTATTTTTTGAAAAAACAAATTCTATTGTCTCAATTGTATACATCTAAAGGGAGTAATTACTGAGGAAAGGAGTGACTATACTTCTTTATTACAAAGATCTTGTACTATGTAAGATATTTTATATAGAAAAATAAGAATTAATTGTAAAACATATGGCAATAAAAATAAATATGTGAAGAGTTGCAATATCAATTGACTCGAAATTGCTTAACTACGTCTATCTTATCACTCATTTAATACGCTACTTATGTATATATAAAAAAAAAAACACGTTATTGACCTTGAGCTGTAACAATACTCCCTTTTTTCCGTATTAATTAAATTTATGAGTTAATACGCACATATTAAAAAAATATTTAAAGAAAAATTTTACACTATACTTTTTACTATTGCCCTTTGTAAAATCATAAATATATTGTGTAATTTATTTCCTAGAAAATGTAAAAGTTCAATAAATGAAAGTGCAAATATGAAAAAAGTTTCAAACATTCATCTTCGACTTTGAAAAATTCAATTATTTTGAACTTTAAAAAAAAGCATAAAAAATTCAATTAATTTGAGACGAAGGGAGCAATAAAATAAATTTTCTTTGTCCCAAATTAATTGAATTTTTGAGGTTTTTTTTCAATGTTCAGAATATTTGAATTGTTCAAAGTTCAAGGTAAATGATGCCCTTTTATTTATTGAACTGTTATACTTTCTAGGAGATAAATTACACTGCATATTTATAATTTTTTTGGTAGTTTCATATTCATGATTTTACAAATGACAATAGTGAAAAATATGATGTGAATTTTTTTAAAAATATTTTTCTTAATATGTATGGATTAAATCACAAATTTAATTGAAATGGAGAGTAAGTAATATATTCAATAAAATTTCATCAATAAAATTTTTTAAAAAAGAAGATAATATATATGTATTTTTATTTATATTTATAGTAAATAATGTCTTTATCATTGTCTTAGGGATAAAATCTACATATCCAAGTTTGTATGATTCAAATATACTTTTTTAAATATACTTTTTACCCAAAAAATAATTTTCCCAAATAGACAGGATTATCATCCGGTTAATCTTGTCCAGAAAGAAAAAAAGAAAAATAATAATCTAAACAAACTATTTTAAACAAAGCCATATTTAACTTTTTTCTTGTTTACATCATGTTTTTCATTTTCTTTACTTAGCAACAAATGAATAATTTAAAATTTATTGGTTAGGTGATCTTTCTTCTTACAACAGTCACTGTTGTGCTATGACTATTCCGTCCGTTCAATAATAATCGTTCATTCTTGACTTGATCTAGAAATTAAGAAATAACAAATGATATATGTAATTTTATCAAATCATCTTTTTAATATAATAAATATAATGTATTAAAAAATATAATAAGAAAATACTTCCTCCGTTCACTTTCACTTGTCACTATTTTATTTTTCGAGGTTAACTTAATTAAACTTCAAAGCTAAATTAAAGTAACTAAATTTAACATTTCAAATCTAAAATTTATATGATTGTAAATTATACGAAAAATGTTATAAGTTGCAACTCTTTTCATATTAATATGATGAAAAAGTCTATCTTAAATTATTGGTCAAAGTTTATGTAATTTAACCTCATTATGTGAAATAATGACAAGTAAAAGTGAATGGATAAAATAATTATAATTAATTATAAAAGTAAATTGGAATGTGATTGCAAAATCATCTTTTGATTTCATAAAGTTTAAATAAATATTATTGAGCATCTATTTTTAAAATAGTTGATAAATAAAAATGAATGGACAGAGCAAATAAATAAACTAAAAATGCATCGGAGAAATAAAAAGGAAACTTATTGGCACAAATTTGGGAGGACTTCATTAAAAGACTATAAATTATTAAAAGAAAATTGTTATCCAAAGCGACAATTACGCTCCTCAATTGCAAAGTCGCTTTATGAATATTATAATACTATACCTTCCTTCCAAAAGTAACATACTTTTAATTAATTAAAATTACTACTAATAGTTCTATGTGTATACATAGAAAAACACTTCTTTTAGATTTAAATAAAGAGTTTGGTTAAATAATCAAATCGATTGACATAATTTTTGGACCACAATTAGTTGTCCTTTCCATAATTTAATTTTTTTATGTGATAATTTTAATTTAAAATTGCAATCTTTTTCTAGTAGCACATAAAATTTCACAAACAGTGATATCAATTAGAATAGAAACGACTTTTTTTTACCTTAGTTTTGAACATTCAAAATTTGAAAATTTTTCTTCTCTTGTTTCTCCATCATTTTGAAAAAAATGTATATAATATACATATAAATATCATCTAAGTTACCATATCTTGTTGAGTTCAACAAAATTGTATAATTTACATTATTGTTATTATAAAATATTTTTTTTAATTCTAAGTTAAATATCTTGACAATTAAGAGAAGTTTAAATTGTTATGATGGTGATCAACTTAGAGACACGAGGGATATTGGGTAAGAAAAATATTCCTGACATCCTTTTCTTTTTGTCAGTCTAAAATAGAATGTCATCTTATTTAAATTAGAAACAATTTACCTTTGAAATTTTTCTTTTATCTTTAATGAAATAATTTTTAGTCACACAAATATTTAAAAATAATTTTAGACCATAAATTTTAAAAGTTTTTCTTATTTTCTTAAATATTATGTCAAGTCAAAGAATACTTCATTTTGAGTGAGCGAGTACTATTTTATAAAAGTTCCAAGGACAAATCATTTATTACATAGTCACTTATAAATTTGACTCTTTCACTTTTAAACAAGGCCCACGTGTTAGCAAAGAAAATTTTGGACGATTCACAATCTTTTGTAATATCAAAAAACGGCAAAGAGGCCCAAAAAAAATATTTCTAAACTATTTGAAATGGAAAAAAAAATATCTTCATTAGGTTTTAGTTTAAAAATATCTACTAATTAAATTTTTAATTAAAAAATATCTTCCTTTTTAACATAAATAAAAAAGGATTAAAATATTCTCGAACTATGAGAAATGGAGTAAAAATATCCCTTATTAGATTTTGGTTAAAAAATATCCCATAAAATTTTGCAAATAGAAAAATATTCATCTCTGTAACGAAAATTATATCATGCATGCAATGTGAATAAACAACATCACATGATCGATCTACGTGGAACCTCATTTAAGGACCCAAAAGGTTTTCTTCTTGAATGTTAGGTCCAAGACTAGACCTTTCATGTCAAAATAAACTTTCATATCACTTGCAAATGTCTTAAAAAGTCGATCTCTGAATGATAATATTGATTTATCTTCGTTATAATCATTGTCTCCTTCTTGAATCACTTTCTCTAGTTCAATAGGATCCAGTTCTTCAAATTTTCTGAATCTACGAAACTTGTATAGAAATTGTTGTGTTCATATTAGCAATGTAGCACAATCATTATAAGTTATCATTTTTAAGAGATGATTTGATCAGTTGCAACAATAAACAAAAGTTTTTTTTTTTTAAAAAATATAGTTTGAATCTGAACTACGAACACCTGTCTACGAATTGTAGACTGGACTATGGACCGTCCTGTTTATTTGTGGTTTGAGATTCAAAAATCAAGATTTTCAGAACTTCAGACTACAAATCCTATTCTACGGGTCGTAGAATGTTGTTCGATTCGTAAAAGGACTCATACATGAACCTCAAATTTAGAATTTTTTTAAAGTCACAAGAGTAACCATGAACCCCCTCTTCGGACTGTAAAATCATCTATAAGTCATATTTTTAGTAATATCTTACAAATAAATATCTTAATGAACTGAATATGAAAGATTATGATTTGGATCATTATTAATGGTAAACAAACGAGATAGTATTTTTATTATTAGCTATGGTCAATTTTTCATGTATTTTTTTTTTTTAATGATACTAATAAAATTTATCATTTTATTTGAGTAAATCAAACACCATAAAAAGTAAAAATGGACGAAGGGAGTGGTAGAAAATAGAAGGAAATTGAGAAGCTCTTTCTTCAAAGCCCAAAGGAAATTGAAAGTGCGGTTCGTTCATCAAAGGCATATAGATCTCTTCGTACGCCATTAGCTGCATTTTCTTCCACCACCCAACTTATGGTCAATTTCTGGTAATTTTTCTTGCAGATTTACATTTCCTTGTTCCATTACGAATCGATGGATCGGTTTTCCTTGTTATATAAGTAATAACCTATTTCCTCTTTTAATTTTTCGGTATAGATATATGCAGTTTTTCGTTTTTTCTTCTCCTTATTGTTATTTTTGGTGTTAATTTTTGGTTTATTGTGATGAATCTGAGCTAAATTCATACCTGTAACGGATGTATTTAGGCAAATGAGTGATCCTGCAAGCATAAATTTAGGAGCTATTTCTCACGTTTTGAATGCTGTTTTTGCTATTTCTCATTCTGTTATTAATAGCTAGAAGTGCATTGTGTTGTGATCCGTTCATACTAGTAGTCATACTATTGCTTTGTTAGTTTCTTGTAGTTCCATTTCTGTAGCTCGCTGTTGTTCCTTGTACCTAGATTATCATGTCGTAGTATTGTAGTTTTTGTTCTATTGCTATTTGTGGTTTGTTGTTATGTTATTACTTATGTTTCTTGTAATACCATTACTTCTTTATCTGGGGACTGTTTTTCGTTGAGTCGGTAGTCTTTTGAAAACATCTTCTCTGCCTCTAAAATAGGGATAAGATCCGCCTATATTCTATCCTCCTCAGACCTCATTTTGTGGGAATACATTGGTTATGTTGTTGAATTTCTGTATTAGAAAATCACTTAGAACAAATTTTTTTAAAATAAGCTTTTGTAGAATTAACATTTGTACAACAATTTTTTTTTTCGTACAACAAAACTTTGTGGAAGAAACAAAAACTAGAAACAAACACAGTTTCTAGTAAGTTCTCAAAATATTAAACTAGTAATGAACATAGAATATGTAAGGAAAAATGGAAATAATAAAAAAAATATATCCGAGTCTATAGAATTCACTGTGTGTCCTTAAGGAATTTAATTCCTCACTGTACCAGAGGTTGTGGATTATTTTCTCTCAGGATAAAACGGATATACCTATTAAAGAAGTAGCGATACCTCAAACTTCAATAACTTCGGTAAACTCAAAAAGAAAGCAACGAAATCACACAAAAATTCTACTTTTCTTTGTAAGAAGATGTATACAGAAGAAGAAAATTTAGTGCTAAAAAATGAGAGAAAACCTTTCTATTTATAGCCAACAAAGGGTGCTTATTGGAAAGGTCACAACCGTTAACAAAAGATATAATCTTATAGAAAGGTCACCAATCTTTAGAAAAGTTACGACCCTTTAGAAAAGTCATAATTTTTCAGAAGAATCACATCCCTTCGGAAAAATGACGACCCTTTAGAAAAGTCACAATTTTTCAGAAAAGCCACAACCCTTCATTTCCATTCACACCTTTAAAAATCCAACAGTTGTTGCTATTGTAATTCAATATCCACTATCTACCATAGGGAGAGTGGAGCCAGAAATTGAAGCTCGTTTATTAGGGATTTGAGTCCTTTTGAGTTACTGGGTTTATACATATTACTCGAATAAGACAACTGTAGGGCCTTTGGAGCAAAACTATTAAATTCTGCTCGCTTCCTAGTTCCTGCACTCTAGCTCCCCCCTAAGAGGATCCAAGATTTAGATGCAGTTGTTTGAGTGGAGAATCGGTTCTTAAACGTATATATAACTCTATTGTACTTGTTTCTCACACACACAGGTGTGCGCGTGCACACACAACAGTGTGCTTCAGGTCTCAACTATACATATGGTTGAGCCCCAAAGCATTTTTATATATATATATATATTGTTGAGCCCCGAAGTATTGTGTTCTACCAGAACCTTTGTGAGATTCACCACTGAGATCTAGGTAATTTCATTTGGCAGTGTGATTATAGCATAGCTTGTTTATATCTAAATGCTATCGTGGGATGATGGCAGCTATGTTGCTTAGACTCTTCAAAAGTGTCGGCGGGTGCATGTCGGATACGCCAAAAATAGTGTATTTTCGGAGAGTCCGACACGGGTGTTGCATTGAAAGTGAAGAGTCCGCGCAACTTAGACTATAAGTAGAATATACAAAATTAATTCCTAGTCTGAGTTATCTTTAAGACTTTGGAAAATATATCTCAATCGATCAGTAATGCCCCTCAATCTCAAATTAGTTGGTGTCAGTCGTATACCTATGACACTTTATGCTTTGACATACCTATTTCCATGAACTTCTATTATCTTCAGGGGTACCAAACAGAATCAGGCTCAGTCAAGTCGTCAAGAAGCTAATAATGCTTCACGGTATTCACCTTCTGTAGTCAGCTCACCAAGCTCTTCTCGTCCTGAAACCCATAGTTCAAACTCTTCCGGTGGCTTTAATGTGCAGAGTCCGACAAACAGGCCAAGCTCTGTGTCATGGGTTTCCCCTGCAGAGGCTTCTGGCATCATTGATGCTTTACAAAACAAGAGGTAAAATTTGGTTCATATATATCAGCAATTACTCCTCTAAAGAAAGGATCATTAGTTACATTGCAGTTATTTCAGTAGTTGTTTCTGCCAGAATTACATTCTGAACTTGCTGGGATTTGTTACAGAGATTCCTCTTCGTTTTGCTATCTGGTTTCCAAGAGTGGTTTAATGTCACCATCATGAGATTCAACATAGATTTTTGATGTTGATACCTTTATGAACAAAAAACTCCTGAAAAGTCTAAAATCTATATAGCGTTAGTGATACAATTACGTGATAGGACTCAACCTTTTTGAATGTTGATAAATTCTGCTTTCTTATCTTATGGAGCATTACTAACATCAAATTGTGTATTGAACTTAAGTGCATACAGTAAAAATTATGCTGGATAGTACAAGTTTTGTTGTTTGAAAGCAGAATCCTTGCAATAAATGCAGAGAGGGTGGCTTATAGGAAACCACCAATAATTATAATCAAGATTAAAGTTTAATATCTGAAATAGATCCTCATGGTTTGTTTCATAACCAGATATATCTTCTCTGGTACATGAAAGAGCATACATATTTCCTTTTTTTGATAATTAGTATCCAAAGAAGCATTTAACAGCACCCTTTAGGTACCATTCGTGCATGTTTTGAAAATGACGAATAAGTTTTATCTTAAATATATGATTTTGACTTGATGAAGTATCTTCTGCCAACAAATGCTTCATGACTTGATCATCTGTTTTTTGTGCTTGGGATTGGAAAAACGAATTAAAAAAGAGGCATATTTTCTGGTGATTAAACAATCAAATGAAGAGCATAGCCTTTTTCATCATTCTTCTTTTTGTAATTCATGTTTCTGATTTCCAATATGCCTTCTTGTTAAATTGTTCAGTGTTAATGAGCTAAAGAAGCTTGTTTCTGACAAGGATGCTTATCACAACTTCTTAATTTCACTTGAGGCTGTCAAGACTCAGAACAATGTAAGTAATAAAATTTCTTGTTTCATTCTGCTCAGTCGGTCTTGCCATACCTTGTTTCCTTTTATAGTCAAGCATACACTATGGATCTAATTTATCCTCATTTTGTTCAAATGTGATGTTATATGCTCCACCAAATTATACATTTCACAAGTTGTATGAACGATCGAGTATGATTCTGTTTATGGTACTAAGGAAGGAATCAAATTATAAATGGGGGATGCCTGAATTTTGTTATTCCGTCTGCATGATTTTCTGCATTCATGATGGCATAATAATTTGAATCCATTCAAGTGGCTTACAATCTCATGAGTATGCATAATAATGGACTTCAATGCTTTTTGGTGATCTTGCCGCATACAATTCAAGTCAATAATACTTGCATGTTTGGAGTTGGATGACTTACTTTTGACCATATTTCAATTGTTAGTACGATATGTAAGGACCACTATTACAAAGAGTATTAACTTGTTCTTGCTTCCTTTCTTCCTTGCCAAAATGAACTTGAATAATCTTTCCACCTCATATATGCTCTGCTCTTCTTCTTACACAATGTATCTGACGAATTGTGTATCCTCATGTGTTATGCATGTTAGCAAGGTAATTTCAACGTGAGAGCTGAGAACACAACTTTGATCAGTTACAGTCACCTTGATGTAATATTTTGTTGTTACAGGCTCACTGTTCTATGTTAATTTCTATGTTAGCATCTTACTCTTGCTGTTTTCCCCATATCTGATCAGGTCAGAGATGAGCTTCGGGACGAAACTCTGCAGCTTGCTAGTAAGTTTTAGGTTTCTTATTGGCTTATTATAGGTAATGATATATCAATTAGTATCTGCAGATAGATTTTTAACAAAATCCATATGCAGGGGAGAATTTAGAAAAAGAGCCCTTGATAATGGAACTCAGTAATCAGGTCAGATACTTCACATTGCTTCTAGGGTATTTACTTATATATTAAAGCATTGTGACATTTTAGCATTGAAGCACTGACATTGGAAAAAAATCTCTAACCACCTTTATTGTTATTCACAGTGCAGAATCATCCGCACAACTGAATTGGCTACTGCTCAGGAAAAGATGCATGAGTTGGAAAGGAAAAAAGAAGAGCTTCTAAAGTTGTACTCTCCTGAATCGCTTCTCCATCAGCTGCAAGGTAAATTGTGGAAGCACATCAAGCATGTATATATTTTCCTTTTGATTATTTGTTATTCTTTTTACATCAACAAGATTATTTGTAGTACATTTACAGATAAATATGACAATATGAGACTAAAAGGGTACTTGCATCATGACCACTCGTACTCGAACAAGTTGAACGAAGGGCCTTGTAGGAGTCGAGTCAGCACTTAAATTATATATGTCAGAAGAAACTTTTAGATCTAGACATAGTAAGAGCTTGTCAGAGAGATTGCTTCGTTGTCTCAGTCGTGGGTATGATGGATCTGATATTTGCATAGTCCAGTGTCTTTGTCAAGCTCTTACTATGTCACCAATGCATAATTACAGCTTTCCATAATACTCAACTTACCTTTTATAGTGTAATCTTCACTGGTGTCCTTTGGTCTACATGTTTTAACGTCTTGGAAAGCATGAGTTTCTTTTCATCATTTTTCACTCTGCTCCACTATTCAATTTCCTTCTCGGGTTAGTACAGTCTATACCCTTTTTAGTTATGTCCCAATGAGAAAGTTCCATCCATATGAATGCTATCATCAGATTTTGTTCAGATATTCTGCTCGTCCTTTAAGCATGTCTAATTCTATCCGATCTTAATCTAGGAGCTCAATGCAGAAAGTCCATGTAATGAGCCAGTTGTATGTAATAGGAACTTTAACTTACTAGCCTGTGCTCAATGTTGTAGTATGTTGTTACTCTCTTTGTGATGGTGCTATGTTGGGAATGGAGATCCTAAATGATTATTTGCAAAGTCTGGAGCACTGGTTGCTTAGTGATCATGACCTGTTTTTCATTTTTGGTAATGGACATGATGAGTACAATTTTCGAGATCCCAAATAGAAGTGTCCCTAGAATATTGAATGGATGGTTACAACATTGATTTTGTTCTTGCTTATGGGATTAGATAAACTGAAGTAATTAGACTTGCCAGCAAAAGAATTTACAGTTCACTGATGTAATGTTGCTGTTGACACAGATGCCATGAAGAAAACGGAGGAGGAATCTGAAGCCCTGCTTGGCCAGCTCCTTGATAGAGAAATTGATCTTACAACATTTGTGCAGAAGTACAAAAAACTGGGATGCAGTTACCACAAACGTGCACTCACACACCTTGCTGCTAAGGCTTCTTTAGTTCTATAGATAAATATATGCTCTCGTTACACCTCTATAAATTGATGAAGAAACATTACGTGTAGTCACTTGATGTAAATTGTTGGTTTGTTGTGGTTTGAGTCTTTTTTCCCCCCTGAAATTGTGAGGAGTTCAAGAGGAAACCTGAACTCCATTTTTGAACTTTATAAATGAAAATTTCTTGTTAATGAGGTGATTATTGTTGCTAAAAATTGGTTGATGTATGGTTAGACACTTTTCTGTGGGTGTTAGCCCATAGATTCTGACACTGCACAGGGCTCTGGCTGAACATTTTTGAAAAATTATACGAGTGGATCCGCAACGAGCTCGGCAAGAGATCCAGGTGGCCCGATGACAACGGGGGATGCCTGGTAGGATTTTATGGGGTAAGGAACAGGAAACAGACGATCTCGACACTTTTTGGTGGGTGTTAGCCTCGGATTCTAATGTTGCAGGGGGCTCTGGCACAAAATTCTCGAAAAATCATACGAATGGGTCCGCAACTAGCCCGACAAAAGGCCCAAGTGGCGCGACGGCGATGGGGAACGCCGGGTAGGATTTTATGGGCCGATAACAGGATACAGGTGATTTCGGTACTTTTCTATTGGTGTTAGCCCACGGATTCTGGTGCTGGGGGAGGGGGCTCCGATGCAACATTCTCGAAAAATCATACCCAATATGTGGGCTAACACCCAAAGAAAAGTGCCAAAATCGTATGTTTCCTGTTCCTCAGCCTAAAAAACCTTACCAGGCATCCCCTGCCACTGCAAGACCACCTGGGCCTCTTGCTGGGCTCCTTGCGAACCCACTCGTATGATTTTTCTAGAATGTTGCGTCAGAGCCCCCTGTAGCGCCATAATTCGTGGGCTAACATTCACAGAAAGTGCCAAAATCGTTTGTTTCCTGTTCGCCGACCCATAAAATTCTACCAGGCGTCCCCCGTTACCGCCAGGCCACCTGGCCCTCTTGTTGGACTCATTGCAGACCCACTGGTATGATTTTTCGAGAATGTTGCACCGGATCCCCCTGCAGCACAGAATCTATGGGCTAATGCCCACAGAAGAGTACCAAAATCGCTTGTTTCCTGTTCTTCGACCTATAAAATCCTACTAGACATCCCCGCCGCCGCCATGCCACCTTGGCCTGAGTTTTAGGCTAAAATCATCCTTGAACAATAGCCCAAATCTAAGATACATCCCTATATTATCATTGTGAACAAAAAACATCCTTCAACTAACTCAACTTTGGCAAGGAACATCCTTCTGTTAGTCTTGGTAAAAAGGGTAACAATAATGAACATGTGCTAAGCACATGACTTTCTCCCAATCTTCAAATTCTGGCAATTGGTTTCCAGCTTCCTCCTAAATATTCATATTTCATTGATGATGTCTTCTTCCTTTATGAATGATAAGGCTTCTTTGACACAATAACTAAACTTTTTTTCATGATTTTGGGTAGAAAAATAATCTGTTCCAATTGAAAGAGTTATGAACTTTATGAAAGGTTAGGATGTTATTTATCTGGGAAGAATTATTGTATTTGGTAAGGGCAAGCCAAAAAAATATATATGAACAAGATTTTCTATGATAATCTAATATGCCTTTTACCTATTTGACAACATGTCTGATGAAATAATTTTTTTTAAGGAGGTTGAGTTTGTTGATTCTTTGTGGGATTCCACTGGACATGTTATTGTTGTTGAGTTTGTTGATTCTAATTCGACTTCATAACAGATTTTGAATAGAACAGGGAGAATAGTGAGCACCGAGCAGGATAAGGAACATGTGAATTCATTGACACGTAGAATATTTAGTGATGTAAAAACTTGCTACGATTTGTAAGTAGCATCAACTTATTTTTATAATGTTCAAATCTTTAATGTGGTTGAGCATTCTATATTCTCCTGTTTAAATATTGATTTCTCACTTTTCAATTTCTTAAATATTTGCAGTACTTTGAGTTCTCCTTAATATTTGCAGTACTTTGAGTTCTCACCTTTAATGTGGTTTTTCATCTGTTACTAAGGCTATCGAAGCATTCGCCAAGGAAAGGTTGGAAATACACAAAAGTCAAATTATTTGCATATGGAGGGGGATGTCTTTTTCTCGTTACTAACTCGTAGAAAAACACACAACTAAAAAATTAAAGCGACTGAAAAACAGGGGAAAAAGCTGGTAACATATTTGCCATAATTTGAAGATTGGGAGAAAGTCATGTGCTTGGCACATGTTTATTACCGTTACTTTTTTGACCAAAACTAACAGAAGGATGTTCTTTGCCAAAGTTGAGATAGTTGAAGGATTTTTTTGTTCACAATGATAATACAAGGATGCATCTAAGATTTGGATTATAGTTCAAGGATGATTTTAGCCCAAAACTTCCTTGACCTCTTGTCGGGCTTGTTGCGGATCCACTCGTATATATTTTCGGGAATGTTGCGCTAGAGCCCCCTGCAGTGCCAGAATTCGTGGGCTAACACCATCAGAAAAGTGCTGAAATCGCCTGTATCCTGTTCCTCAACCCATAAAATCACACCAGGCGTCCCCCGCTGCCATCGGGCCACCTAGGCCTTCTACCGAGCTGGTTGCAGACCCACTCGTATGACGTTTTGAAATGTTGTGCTGGCATCCCCTTGCAACACCAGAATTCATGGGGTAAAACCCACAGAAAAGTGTCAAAATTGCCTGTTTCCTGTTCCTCGATCCAAAAAATCCTACAAAGCGTCCCCCCACCGCTAGGCCACTTGGGCCTTTCGCCGAGCTCGTTGCGGACCCAATCGTATAATTTTTGAGATTGTTACACTGGAGCTCTATACAACGCCAGAATTCGTGGGCTAACACCCACAGAAAAGTGCCAAAATCGCCCATTTCCTGTTCCTCGGCCTATTAAATCCTACCAGGCGTTCCCCGTCGCCGCCGGGCTACCTAAGCCTCTTGTTGGGCTCATTACGGACCCACTAGTATAATTTTTTGGGAATGTTGTGTCGGAACCCCTGCAGCGCCAGAATTCATCGGCTAACACCCACAGTAAAATGCAGAAATTGCCAGTTTCCTATGCCTCAGCATATAAAATCCAACCAGGCATCACCCGCCGCCGCCGGCCACCCGGGCCTCTTATCGGGCTTATTGCAGACCCACACGTATGATTTTTCAGGAATGTTGCCGCCAGGCCACCTGGCCCTCTTGTTGGACTCATTGCAGACCCACTGGTATGATTTTTCGAGAATGTTGCACCGGATCCCCCTGCAGCACAATCGGAGTCCTCTACAGGGCAAGAATTCGTGGGCTAACACCCACAGAAAAGTGCCGAAATCGCCTTATTTCTGTTCCTCAGCCCATAAAATCCTGGCAAGCGTCCCTCGCTTCCTCAGGGTCACCTAGGCCTCTTACCAGGCTCATTGTGGACCAACTCGTATGATTTTTTGGCAGTGTTACGTCAGAGCCCCCTACAACGCCAGATTTCGTGGGCAAACACCCCACAGAAAAGTGCCAAAATCACCTGTTTCCTATTCCTCAACATATAAAATCCTACCAAGCGTCTCCCACCGCCACCGGGCCACCTGGGCCTCTTGCTACGCTTGTTGCAGACCCACTCATATGATTTTTTGAGAATGCTGCACCGGAGCCCCTTGCAACGCCAGAATCCATGGGTCAACACCCAAAGAAAAGTGTCGAAATAGCTTATTTACTGTTTCTCGGCCCATAAAATCCTACTAGGCGTCACCCGCCGCCGCGGCGCCACCTGGGACTCTTGTCGGGCTCGTTGCGAACCCATTTGCATGATTTTTCAAGAATGTTGCCCTGGAGCCCCTTGCAGCGCCAGAATCTGTAGGCTAACACCCAAAGAAAAGTGCCGAAATCGCATGTTTCTTGTTCCTCAGCCCCTAAAACCCTACAGGGCGTCCCCGGCCACCGCTAGACGCCCTGGGCCTATTGAAAAGCCCGTTGCGGACCCACTCGTATAATTTTTCGGGAATGTTGCGTCCGAGCCCCCTGTAGGGCCATAATCCGTGGGCGTTAACCTATAGAAAAGTGCCAAAATCGCTTGTTTTCGAGTCCTCGGCCCATAAAATCTTACCAGGCGTCCCTCGTCACCGTCGGGACACCTGGGCTTCTTGCTGGGCTCGTTGCGGACCCACTAGTATTATTTTTAGAAAATGTTGCACCGAATTTCCCTGCAGCTCAAAATTCGTAGGCTAACACCTACAGAAAAGTGTCAAAATTGTCTGCTTCCTGTTCCTCGGGCCATAAAATCCTATTGGGCATCCCTCGTCGCCCTCGGGCCACTTAGCCTCTTGTTGGGCTCGTTGTGGACCCATTTGTATGTTTTTTCGGGAATGTTGCGTTAGAGCCCCCTGCAGTGCCAGAATTCATGGGCTAACACCATCAGAAAAGTGTTGAAATCGCCTGTTTCCTGTTCCTCAACCCATAAAATGCTACCAGGAATCCCCCACCGCCCTAGGCCACTTAGGCCTTTTGCCAAGATCGTTGCGGACACACCCGTATGATTTTTCGCAAATGTTGCGCTAGAGCCCGAACCTGCAGTGCCAGAATTCGTGGACTAACACCCACAGAAAAGTGTTGAAATCACCTGTTTCTTGTTTCTCGGCCCATAAAATCCTACCAGACGTCCCCCGTCGTCGCGGGGCCACCTAGGCCTTTTGCCAGGCTCGTTCTGACCTACTGGTACGATTTTTTGGGAATGTTGTGTCGAATCCCATTATAGCGCTAGAATCCATGGACTAACACCTATGTAAAAGTGCCGAAATCACTTGTTTCCTGTTCCTTGGCCAATAAAGACCTACCAGGCGTCCCCCCCCCGCCGCCGGACCACCTGGGCCTCTTGCTGGGCTCGTTATAGACCACAACGTATGATTTTTCAGGAATGTTGTGCATGAGCCCCCTACAGCGCTAGAATCCATGTGCTAACACCCATAGAAAAGTGTCGAAATCGCTTGTTTCCTGTTCCTCGGCCCATAAAATCCTGCTAGGCGTCTCCCGCCATTGTCGGGCCACCTAGGCTTCTTGTCAACTCGTTACGGAGCCATACGTATAATTTTTTGGGAATGTTTCGTCGGAGCCCCTTGCAGCGCCAGAATCAGTGGGCAAACAGCCACAGAAATATGCTGAAATTGTCTATTTCCTGTTCCTCAGTCCATAAAATCCTACCAGGCAACCCCCGCCACCGCCGGGCCACGTGGGCCTCTTACCGGGCTGGTTGCGCACCGAAGGCCCCTGGAGGGCTAGAATTCGTGGGCTAACACCCATAGAAAATTACTAAGATTGTCTGTTTCCTGTTCCTCGACCCATAAAATCCTACTCGTTGTGGACCTACTCGTATGAATTTTTGGGAATGTTGCGCTGGATCCCCCTGCCACGCTAGAATCCATGGGTTAACACCCATAGAAAAGTGTAAAAATTGTCTGTTTTCTATTCCTCGACCCATAAAATCCTACCAGGCGTCCCTCGCTGCTTCCAGGCCACCTCGGCCTTTTGTCAGGCTCGTTGCGAACCCACTCGTATGAATTTTTAAGAATGTTGCACGGGAGCTCCTTGCAGCGCCAGAATTGATGGGCTCACCCACAAAAAAGTGCCGAAATCGCCTGTTTCTTGTTCCTTAGCCTATGAAATCCTACCAGGCATCCCCCACTGCCGCTGGGCCACCTAGGCCTCTTGTCGAACTTGTTGCAGACCTACTCGTATGATTTTTCAAGATTGTTGCGTCAGAGCCCCTGGAGCGTCAGAATTCGTGGGCTAACACCCATAGTAAAGTGCCGAAATCGCTTGTTTCCTGTTCCTCGGCCCATAAAATCCTACCAAGCATCCCTCGCCGCCGCCGGGCCACCTAGCCCTATTGTCAAGCTCATTGTGAACCCACTCATATTATTTTTTAGGAATTTGCACCGGATCCCTGTAGCGCTAGACTCTGTGGGCTAATAACAACAAAAAAGTGCCAAAATCGCATGTTTCTCGTTTCTCAGCCCATAAAATCCTACCAACCGTCCTCTGCGAAAAGCCCGTTGCGGACCCACAACAAAAAAGTGCCAAAATCGCATGTTTCTCGTTTCTCAGCCCATAAAATCCTACCAACCGTCCTCTGCTACCGCAGGGCCACCTGGGCCTCTCTCCGGGTTCGTTGCGTACCCACTCATATAATTTTTAGGGAATGTTGGCTGGATTACCCTGCAGCGCCAGAATTCGTGAGTTAATACCTACTGAAAAGTATCATAATCGCCTGTTTCGTGTTCCTAAGCCCAAAAAATCCTACCAGGCATCCCTCACCGTCGGGCAACCTGGGCCTTCTTCCGGGCTCATTGCGAACCCACTCGTATAATTTTTCGAGAATGTTGAGTCAGAAACCCCTTCAGCACTAGAATCTGTGGGTTAACACCAACAGAAAAGTGCCGAAATCGCTTGTTTGCTGTTTCTTGACCCATAAAATTCTACCAGTCGTCCCCCGTTGCCGGGCCACCTGGGCCTCTTGTCGGGCTCATTACGGAGCCACTCGTATGATTTTTCGAGAATGTTGCGCCGAAGCCCCTCAGCTCCAGAATTTGTGGGCTAACAACTAAAGAAAAGTGTCAAAATCGCTTGTTTCCTGTTCCTCGGCCCATAAATCCTACCAGGCGTCCCCTGCCACCACCGGACCACCTGGGCCTATTGCCGGGATCTTGCGCACCCACTCGTATGATTTTTTAGGAATGTTGCGCCGAAGCTCCCTGCAGCGCCAAATCTGTGGGATAACACCCAAAGAAAATTGCCAAAATCGCCTATATCCTGTTCCTCGGCCCATAACATCTGGCAGGCGTCTCCCGTATCCACTGGGCCACCTGGACCTCTTGTTGCGCTTGTTACGGATCCACTTGTATGATATTTTGGGAATTTTGCACCGTAGCGCCCTGCAACGCTAGAATTCGTGGGCTAACACTCACGAAAAAGAGCCAAATTCGCTTATTTTTGTTCCTCGGCCCATAAAATCCTACCATGCGTCTCCCGCCGTCACCGGGCCACCTGTGCCTCTTGCCGTGCTTGTTGCGGACCCATTCGTATAATTTTTTGGGAATGTTGCGCTGGAGCCCGAACAACGCCAGAATCTGTGGGCTAACACCCACACAAAAGTATTGAAATCAACTGTTTCCTATTCTTCAGCCCATAAAATCCTAGCAGGAGTCCTCCACCGCCACCAGGCCACATAGGCATCTGACAAGGCTCATTGCGAACCCACTCGTATGATTTTTTAGGAATATTGCACTGGACCCCCCTGTAACACCAAAATTCGTTGGCTAACACCCACTGAAAAGTACCGAAATTGCCTGTTTTCTGTTCCTCGAACCATAAAATCCTACCACTTGTCCCCCGCCACCGCTGGGCCACATGGGTCTTTTGCCGGGCTCGTTGCGAACCCACCCGTATCATTTCTCAAGAATGTTGCGCTGGAACCCCCTGCAGCGTCAGAATCCATCGTGCCGAAATCACTTGTTTCATGTTCCACGACCCCAAAAATCCTACCAGGCATCCCCTACCACTGTCGGGCCACTTGGGCCTCTTGCCAGGCTAGTTGTGGACACATTCATAAGATTTTTTGAGAATGTTGCATTGGACCCACCTGTAGCGCTAAAATCCATGGGCTAACACCCACAGAAAAGTGTCGAAATCACCTTTTTCTTGTTCCTCGGCCCATAAAATCCTACCAGACTTCCCCCATCGCCGCCTGTCACCTGCCCCTCTTGCCGGGCTTGTTGTGGACCCACTCGTATGATCTTTTGGGAATGTTGAACCGGAGCCCCCTGCAGTGCCATAATCCGAGGGCTAACACCCACTAGAAAAGTGTTGAAATTATTTGTTTCCTGTTTCTTGGCCCACAAAATCCTAGCAGGCGTACCTTGTCGCCGCGGGGCACTTGTGGCTCTAGCTGGGCTCGTTGCGAACCCACTTGTATGATTTTTTGGGATGCTTATGCCAAGGTCCCTGCAGCGTCGGAATCCATGGGCTATCACCTACAGAAAAGTGTTAAAATCGCCTGTTTCCTATTCCTCAACCTATAAAATCCTACCAAGCGTCCCCTACCACTGCTGGGCTAGGGCCTTTTGCCGGGCTCGTTGTGCACCCACCCGTATAATTTTTTGGGAATGTTGCGCTGGAGCCCCACGCAGCGCCAAAATTTATGGGCTAACACCCACAAAAAAGTGGCAAAATAACATGTTTCCTATTCCTCTGCCCCTAAAATCCTACCAGGTGTCCCCCGTCGCTGCTGGGCCACCTAGGCTCTTTCGAGGCTCGTTGCGGATCCACTCGTATTATTTTTTGAGAATGTTATGCCAGAGCCCCCTGCAGTGCCAGAATCCATGGGCTAACACCCATAGAAAAGTGCTGAAATCTCCTGTTTCATGTTCCTCTGCCCATAAGATCCAACCAGGCATCCCCCGCCGCTGTCGGGCCACATGGGTCTTTTGCCGGGCTCTTTGCCTCGTATGATTTTTTTGAGAATGTTGTGCCGGAACCCCCCTAGAGCGCGAGTATCTATGGGTTAACACCCACAGAAAAGTATTTAAATCGCCTCTTTCCTGTTCTTCGGCCAACAAAATCCAACCATGCGTCCCTCGTCGCCGGGGCCACCTGGGGATCTAGTCGAGCTCATTGCGGACCCACTTGTATTATTTTTTGGGAGTCTTGCACTATAGCCCCCTATAGCACCGAATCCATGGGTTTACACCCATATAAAAGTGTCGAAATCGCTTGTTTCCTGTTTCTCGGCCCGTAAAATCCTACCAGGTGTCCCCCGCCACTGTCGGGCCACTTGGGCCTCTCTCCGAGCTTGTTGAAGACCCACTCATATGATTTTTTGGGAATTCTTTGTCGGATCCCCTTGCAACGCCAGAATCCATGGGCTAACACACATAGAAAAGTATCAAAATCGTCTGTTTCCTGTTCCTCGGCCCATAAAATCCTACCAGGCATCCCCTGCCACTGCTAGGCCTCTTGCTGGGCTCGTTGCAGACCCACTCATATGATTTTTCAGGAATGTTGCGCATGAGCCCCCTACAGCGCTAGAATCCATGTGCTAACACTCATAGAAAAGTGTCAAAATCACGTGTTTCCTGTTCCTCAGCCCATAAAATATTACAAGGCGTTCCTCGTTGCCGCTGGGCTACCTAGGCCTCTTTTAGGGCTCATTGTGGACAAATCCATATGTTTTTTTGGGAATATTGCGCCAGAGCCCCCTGCAGTGCCAAAATCCGTAGGCTAACACCCACAGAAAAGTGCTGAAATCGCATGTTTCTTGTTCCTCGGTCAATAAAATCCTTCCAGGCATCCCTCGCCTCTGCCGGTCCACTTGGGCCTCTTGTCGGGCTATTTGCGGAGATACTCGTATGATTTTTTGGGAATATTACGCTGGAGCACCTGTAGCGCCATAATCCGTGGGCTAACACCCAAAAGAGAAGTGCCGAAATCTCCTGTTTTCTGTTCCTCAACCCATAAAATCCTACCAGGGTTCTCCAACCGCCACTGGGCCATCTAGGCCTCTTGCCGGGCTCTTGCAGAACCACTCGTATGATTTTTTGGGAATGTTACATCGGAGCCCCCTGCAGCGCCAGAACCCGTGGCATAAGACCCAACAAAAAGTGTCGAAATAACTTATTTCCTGCTCCTCGGCCCATAAAATCATATCAGACGTCCTCCGCCGCCACTGGGCCACTTGGGTATCTTACCGGGCTCGTTAGGGACCTACCTGTATGATTTTTCAGTAGTATTGGGTTGGATCCCCCTGCAGCGGTAGAATCCATGGGCTAACACACACTAAAAAGTGCCAAAATTGCCTGTTTCCTATTTCTCGACCTATAAAATCCTACCAGGCGTCCCCCACAATAGCTGGGCTGGGGCCTTTTGCCAGGCTCGTGCGGACCCACCCGTATGATGTTTTGAGAATGTTGCGCTGGAGCCCCCTGCAGTGCCAGAATTTGTGGGCTAACACCCACAAAAAAGTGGCAAAATCACCTGTTTCCTGTTCCTCGACCCCTAAAATCCTACAAGGTGTCCCCCGCCGCCGCCGGGCCACCTAGGGCTTTTGCTTGGCAGATTCCCAAAAAATTATACGGGTGGGTCCGCAACGAGCCCGACAAGAGACTCAGGTGGCTCGACAATATTGGTGGAGCCCTGGTAGAATTTTATGGGCCAAGAAACAAGAAACAAGCGATTTCAGCAGTTTTCTATGGGTGTTCGCCTATTGATTTTGGGGCTTCATGAGGGTCCGACGCAAGATTCCTGAAAAATCATACGGGTGGGTCCGCAACGAACACGACAAGAGGCCCAGGTGGTCCGACGGCGTTGGCGGAGGCCTGATAGGACTTTATGGGCCAAGGAATAGGAAACATGCGATTTCGACAGTTTTGTGCGTGTTAGGCCACAGATTTTAAGGGGGGTCTGGCATAAGATTCCCGAAAAATCATACGGGTGGGTCCGCAATGAGCTCGACAAGAGACCCAGGTGGCTCGATGGAGGCCTGGTAAGATTTTATGGGCCAAGGAATAGGAAACAGACGATTTCAGCAGTTTTCTGTGGGTGTTAGCCCACGAATTTTGGGGCTGCATGGGGGTCCGGCGCAAGATTCTCGAAAAATCATACGGCTGATTCTGCTACGAGCCCGGCAAGAGGCACAGGAGGCCCGGCGACGTCGACGGGGCTTTATAGGATTTTTTTGGCCAAGGAACAGGAAACAGATGATTTCAGCAGTTTTTCAGGAAACAGGCAATTTCAGTAGTTTTCTGTGGATGTTAGTCTACGGATTTTGGGGCTGTATAGGTGTCCGGCGCAAGATTCCTGAAAAATCATACGGGTGGGTCTGCATCAAGCTCAGCAAGAGGCCCAGGTAGCCCGACGGCGTTGGCGGAGGCCTAGTAGGATTTTATGGGCCCAAGAACAAGAAACAAGCGATTTCGGCAGTTTTCTGTGTGTTAGCCCACGGATTTTGGAGCTGCATGGGGGTCCGATGCAAGATTTTCGAAAAATCATACAGGTGGATCCGCAACAAGCCCGGCAAGAGGCCCATGTGGGCCGACAGCGTTGGCGGAGGCTTAGTAAGATTTTATGGGCCAAGGAACAAGAAAATAAGCGCTTTCAGCAGTTTTCTGTGGGTGTTAGCCTACGAATTTTGGAGCTGCATTGGGGTTCGGCGCAAGATTCCCAAAAAATCATACTAGTGGGTTCATAACGAGCCCAGCAAGAGGCCCAGCTGGCCCGACGGCATTGGCGAAGGCCTAGTAGAATTTTATGGGCCAAAGAACAGGAAATAGGCAATTTTGACAGTTTTCTGTGGGCATTAGCCCATTGATTTTAGCGCTGCATGGAGGCCCGGTGCAAGATTCCCGAAAAATCATATAGATGGATCCGCAACGACCCTGGTAAGAGGCCTAGGTGGCCCCGACAGCGTTGCGGAGGCCTAGTAGAATTTCATGGGCCAAGGAATAGAAAATAGGTGATTTTTTAGCGACTTGGCCCAACACTATGAAGCATTGTCCGCTCTTAGGCCTAGTCCATCATGGATTTGTCCCTTTGGGTTCACCCCAAAAAGCGCCTCACAGTATATAGACCAGTCTTTTACTTATTTACCCAAAATCTCTCCTGTGTTTTGTCGATGTGGGACATGTCATCTCAAGATAGGTAGTTACATACACCCCCTCTATGGACTCAGCGTCCTCGCTGAGGTTTGTCCCACTACATGGGATTCGCCTTGGGCTTTGCGTCCTCGCTGAGGTTTGTCCCACCGCATGGGATTCGCCTAGACTCAGCACTGAGGTTTGCCTTGCTTCCTCGGGATTTGCCTAAATTCAGTTGTTCTGGCCCCACATCGACAAGACTGACACGGGAGTGACTCTGATACCATCTGTAACGACTTGACCCAACACTGTGAAGTATTGTCTGCTCTTGGAGCTAGCCCATCACGGATTTGTCCCTTTAGGCTCACCCCAAAAAGCTCCTTACAATACATAGATCAATCTTTTACTTATATACCTAACATCTCTCCTTTGTTTTGTCGATGTGGAACATCTCATCTCAAGATGGATTGTTACAAAAATCGCTTGTTTTCTGTTCCTCGACCCATAAAACCTACAGGCGTCCTCCGCCGCCTCACCTACCATTGTGCACACTGATAGTTAATTTAATTAACTCACGTAGAAATTGACCAAATCATCTCAATGGTTTCTTATTTTACTATACTGTCTGATGTGATCATTTCTTATCTCCCTATACTTTGCTATAGCTACACATCTATTTTAACATACTCATTTCTAAGATAATCAATCTTGAATATTTATTCTGCTTAAAGTCAATAACAGTACTCCTGTTTCATTACATTTCCATAATCTGAAACAAATAAATATTAAAATTTGAATCAAACTTATTTAAGCAAAACCCCTACAGTGGCTATTTTATAATAGAGAGCTAACAGACAGAAACATAATTTCCAAAATACTGGAATGGGAACCAAGAAAACAAGAAGCAACAAAACAAAGAACCACCCCATCTATAGAAGTTTCCACTTGCATTGCATAAATTATATCAGCAACAAGACTGAAAAGTGATCATCAATTCCCTGTACTTTCTTCTTTCAATCGGTTCATTTCCTTCTCCCACTTGAGTCCAAGCATTTGGCGTCCGAAGGGGACAATAAGATTGTATCGGAAAACCTGAAGCCAAGATACATATTTAGCTCTTGCAAGTACTAACGGCTCTCATGGTTGTTATATATTATTGTATTGTGTTGGAATGTATTATATTATATCGTATCATACTGTATTGTTCCAAAGACTATAATGTTTGGATAGATTGTATTGTTATTCGTTGTTACATAATATCAAACATCCATAATTTGAATGATTAATCTATGAGAAATTGAAGGGTATGTGGTAGATTCCATGAAAAAATAGGGTAAATGATAAAGTAGAATTATTTAATTATTAAATAATTAAATAAAATAGAAAATGAGAAGAAGATATTAAAGTAACGACGCAACCACACCAAATAGATCATTACATAAAATGGGTCTTTTCATCGTTACCTAACGATGGAATTCAACGATACGATACAATGGAATTTAAGTAACAATCAAAACAAACGTTGTACTTAAACTAACAAATCAATACTATATAACAGGTAACGACCATCCAAACAAGGGGTAACTTTTGCTAAATCTCAATACCATGCTAGATATCAACAATTCTAAAATGTGCCAGCCCAACACATTCCAAAACCAACATCAGAAACAAAACAATCCAAGAACAACCAAAGTCCAGCTTTTGGCTAAAAACAATGGGCCAGTGTCAGTAGTTACCAAACAATTGTTTTTTCCTCTTTACTCTTTCCATTTCTTTCCATTCTTATGAAAATGTTAAGCAGCAGCAAAGATGTCTTAGACAGTTTGGATATATTAAGCGAATGGAAATTGGATCGGGTTTTGAGATGAGGGTTCCTCCGGAAACAGGCTCTCTACTTAGGTAGTGATAAGGTCTGCGTACATTCTACCCTCCCCAGACCCCACTTGTGGAATTTCACTAGGTATGTTGTTGTTATTGAAAATTGGATCGGGTCACCCATGCAGCAGGTCAACCTTGATCCATATTAATAAATTAATAATATAAATATTTAATTTATTAATAAAAAGGAAGAAATACAGCCATTTAAAAAGTTGTATTCCTTTATAAAAGGTTTCTCTTTTAGAGAAAATGTATCTTTTCTTTTATAAACAGAAAAAGTGAACAGCACTTTTCTTCCTTCTCTTCTCTTTCTTTCTTCTCCAATTCCTCTAAAGTTATTGTTAGTGAAGAGTTCTTCTCCAAAAAGAAATAGATTCTATAAAGGTATGATTTTAGACTATGATATTTTGGTGTAGTTCCTGTCTATATACATGTTATTACATTTTCTGATTAGTGAAACAAATTTAATATTCTGCAAACTACGTGTTTGATGATTAGATTCTTCATTAAGTTTCTCCCATATGAAAATAACTAATAAAGTTTTAGGCTTCAGTGATATTTTTCCACACTAACTGATTTGCAAGCAAATTATTCCTAAGCTAAATCCAAGTTAGTACATTTTCTTCAAAAATCAAACCCGATTTGTTTCTAAGGAAATCCCTAAACCAGAAACCATATTATTTCCCTACCAAACATTTATAGAAAGATATAGCTGCAGTAAGTTCTTTTTCTAACTAACGCATCGATGTTATGAATCTTTCAATAGCTTAAAGCTCGACAATGTTTTGACAGTAGTCTCCTAGTTCAGCCATCTCGCTAGCAGAACATATAACACTAATATATCATCGAATGCGGAGAATCCAGATGCATGTATATATGCACACAGAAAACACGGGACATACTTTAACAATAATTTTCGGGGCAAAACAGTAGCAGTTCACCATACACAGAACTGAATAGGTAATTCGAAAAGTAAATCAGTTCCTCACAATGCTCACCTTGTTATTGATGTCACGTATCTGCAGCTTAAGAGACTCGGATGCCTCGATCCATTCAGAATCATCGACAGAGCCTCGGTGAGTCCATGCCCTTTTTAGTGCTGATCTCCACTCACCTACTCTATTTCTTATCTCTTTATTCAATTCAACCCACTCAGGTGCACATTTATTTCTGGAGAGAATCCTATACAAGCTATCTTCAGCTGGATCAGCATGAGGATTAGTATTCAGGTCCAAGGGTTTCCCCTTCCCTGGTAAGTTCTCAAATTGCCCTTCTACCATGGAATGCCATATTCGTTGTTCAACAACATTGATAATGTCAGTTTCTGACCTGATCAATATTCCATGGAAGCAATCACAAATCATCAAATTCAATCACAAATCACATAGGTAACAACAATTTTAAATTCACAATTCTCCAATAATTCATAAGAACTTCGAGTGAACAAAAGTTATACAACAATCTCAAACCTGAGCTACCTAGCTATAAAACCTAGCAAAGTCTAAAACACCAAAAGAAAGCTCGTAGAAATCAACTTATATTAGAAATTACCTAACGGCGCCACGTTGACCTCGAAGTTCTGGCGGAAGCTTACGATCGTTAACCGCGTCGATAACACCGGAGAGACGATCAGTCATTTTCAAATGAGAAGAAGATATTAAAGTAACGACGCAACCACACCAAATCGGTCGTTACACAAAATGAGTCTTTTCATTTTCTTCTTATTAGTCTTAGGAAACTCACTCTCCGGAGAAGAAGAAGATGACGCCCATCGTGAGTTGAAGATGCCATGGCTGACGGTTTCAGTTCCGGCCGCCAACTTATGAGTGACGGAAGACGATAGAGCTCCGATCGATCTCGGGAAACGAGCGGCCATGGCGGTGAGAAGGAGCTTCCTTCTGTGGGCTACTGGGCTTGGGCCTAATGGGCCCTGTTGATTTTCACAATCTTATTTGCCTATACGGCCGACTCTCATAATTGTTAGTACGTGGCCAATTCTTCTTTTCAAAAAATTTTGAATACGACATCGGAGTTTTGATTAAATCTAATTGTTCATTACAAGACTCATTTTACGAGTGACGCTTTCAATATAATTTTTTTATATTCAAAATTTAAAGTTGAGATCTTTAATTAAGGATGAAATAATTTCATTACTATATGGTGTATCATGTTGGTGGCTTATTCTAGATTAGCAATGTACATAGATCGAATTAGTTTGGGTTTTACAAATACCTAAATAAATTATTTGGGTCAAATTTTTAAATTTATAAATCAAACTAAACTAATAAAATTTAGGTTATTCAAGCTCAGGTTTCTTTCAAATTTTTTGAATCTTTTGGTGTTTCCAATAAAATAATCATACAAATATATAATTAACTTGTGCTTCAAAAATTTCTTTAGTCATATCAAAATATAATTATCTTAAGAAAATAATACCAAATATGATATGAATTGTGACATTAAAATATTCAACAAAAAATAATAATGAAATCATATAGAATAAGCATTGCAAATAAATAAGTGATATGAAAATAAATAAGTATTGCCGAATTTGTTGAGGATTCTCAACAATTCAGCCATGGCAATTGTTAATTTTGAGACAACAGACGATCAGCGACGCAAGATGAAGACACATCTGTACGAGAATTCGTTGAGTGATGTCGAGTTTGTTAGAAGGTTGGCAGGATTTTGAATGTTGAAGATTTTGTTACGATCTGAACCTAGGGTCTAGGAGTGACACG
>DF359932.1:85535-99923 GCA_000787875.1 Solanum virginianum
TATTAATTGGAAGTTGAAAATCATGAATTATTTGGCCCTTGACCATGTGGCATTAAAATGAGACCCACACAATTTTCTGTCAACTTTTAATTGGAACAACACATAGAGTGGGCCATGACCACTTTATTCCCTTTATATCCAACAATTAGAAAGAGAAAGAAAAAACAAACACAAAAAGTTGAAAAAAAAGCTCCAAAAGTTTCGGCCAAGGAGAAGAAGAAAGAAAAAAAAAATTAAGGATCATTTCTAGCCACTCCAAAAATTAATTGTTGATGTAAACCCGCTATATTGAGGCCCCTAAGCAACGTGGAGGTGTCGTTGGAGCAATCAACCCTTTATTTTTCACCTTTGGAAACCCTAGCCTATTGTGAAATTGAAGAGAAAAGATAAGATTTGATCTTGTTTTATGTGTTATAAAGGTTGTTTGCATGTTGTAGTATGTTAAAATGGAGACAATAAACGAGTGAATGTCGCTTAATGTATTAGTCGTCGTTGTTATGAATTCTATGTGGGAAATGAATGTTTATTGGCTCAAATTGATATTGTAATTGTTGCGGACTGATTTGGAGGTTATTACATATCTAATGTAATTTGTATAAGAATGAGAATAGTATTGTTAGAATGTGAATTGTGGGTGTAAATCATGATTTGAAAATGGGGAATGTGAAAAGTGGGGTTCTCGGGTTTAGGGGTCGTTCTTGGCTAGATTAGAGAAAATTTTGGATTGTTGAAAGTATTATGTGAATTGCTTAGAATGTCTTTAAATATTGTTGGTATGGATTTGTATTAGTATTTGAGTGTATAAGTATCGATGTTGGCTTAATGGTAAGCCGTTGAATCGAATTTATGAATGTTGTTGAATGATGAAAAAGAGAGCTATTATTGTTGTATTGCCTTTCAGATTGGTTGTTGCTTTCCTTTCGACTTGATTATTGATGTTGCAAGGTTGTTGTTGTTGATTGATTTGGTCGAGTTGAATTCTCGGGGTGGCCTATTTTCAGGGGAAATGCTGCCCAAATTTTTGTAGAATTAAGGGCAAATTTGAATTTTAATGCCCAAAAAGTCTTTAGCTAATGTTTGGCATTTTATAACTTGTTTGTAGACTTTGGGTAGCCCGAAGCGTGAGTTGGATTTAGCGTGAGTTGGATTTAGCGTGCGTTTGAATTATATTGGAGAGTGTTTGAGGTATGTAAAACAACCTTCCTTTTTGGCATGCCTTAGTTAAAATAGGCTATGATACGAGCCTCGAGAAAACTCTATTCTCGCAATTCGAGCATGTTTATAATCCACATTTGTTCCTTGGTATTCTTGTGTTAATATGTCATAACATTGATCCTTATGTCCTTATAATTCATAAGTTGCAAAGGGTACATGAAAGCTGATTAGTTTTGAAATTCTCGTAGGAGCTTGTATGATCTAGGATGAGTATGTTCTCCATAGGCTGGGCCAGCTTGGGTCTCCACCCATCCGTGGATCCCGCGATGCCTTTTTATGCAATTTTGATAACTTTTGAAAAAATATGTAATAATTGATCTTTCGATTTCAAATATGACTATTTTACTTATCTTTTGGATTTATGAAAANGCCAGTTGGTTGTCGTGCGCATTATGATATACTCCGGTATTATGCTGTGTTTGGCGTTATGCTGTGTTGTGATATGTGATGAGGATTGGAATATTTGAAACTTTCTGGTGTTATGCTATGTTATGGCGCCATCGACGGACGGACGACCATATTTCATGTGCCCTATGCATGATTTGTATTTTGAAAGTAAACATTTTAATATTTTTGAATATGTATTTACCTTCCATACTTCTGTTTCGATTATTACTCAGATTTATGTTCTGTATCTTCTGTTTTGCATACTTTGTACATATTTCGTATTGACCCCCCTTTTTCGGGGGCTGCGTTTCATGCCCGCAGGTATGACGCACAGTTTGGTGATCCACCGGTTTAGGACACCCTTATGCTATTTAGAGTGTTTCCCCTATTTCGGAGCCCACTTTTGGTATATATTCGTTCGTTGCATTGTATATATTTGTTCAGGGGTACGGTGAGGTCCGATCCCGTCCTATGATTCTATCAGTTATTTAGAGGTCTGTGGATATATGTGTGTGAGTTGTGCCTAATCCGTTCGATTAGACTTGTATGATGTGTGTGTTGGGCGGTTTCACCCGCCAGGACAACCTTATTGGCCCGCATATGTATATGTGTTATTTTGTTGGCCCTGTGTGACCTTTGTTGGTATTTTCTGAGTGCATGGTTATTTTGGATAGTCCGTAAAACAAAGGAAACTCTGCCAATTTTTTTAAAAAAATTATACACTTGAAACATAGCCTTGTCGGCTTCTATCATATTCGGGGATGAGTTTGATAGAATCTGAGGCAGTGTTTGATATTTGTGTCGGTATAAGTCATCTGTTTGCAACTCGACTTCGTGATTGTGTCTGGGGGCCTAATTATAGAATCTGAGGCAGTGTTTGATATTTGTGTCGGTATAAGTCATCTGTTTGCAACTCGACTTCGTGATTGTGTCTGGGTGCCTAATTCGAGCACTAGTCATGGCCCACGGGGTTGGGTCGTGACAAAATATTTCTAAAAAATATGTTACGTCACAATATTAATAATTTAAAACATTTAAAAGTCATTAAAATTTTAATTAACTCTCTAAAATCTATCTATAGCATTTAACACTTTGTTTGGATAATTGTTATGTATTATTTCATAATGTATTGTATTGTGTTGTGTTATACTGTATTGTATTGTATCGTACTGTATTGTTCCAATAACTACAATGTTTGGATAGATTGTATTGTTCTTCGTCATTATATAATGTCATATATTCATAATTTGAACGATAAATCTACAAGAAATTGAAAGGCATATGGTGGATTCCATGAAGAGATAAGGTAAATAATAAAGTAGAATTATTAAATAAATAAAATAAAGTAAAAAATGAGAAGAAAATATTAAAGTAACGACGCAACCACACCAAATCGGTTATTACATAAAATGGGTCTTTTCGTCGTTAGCTAACAATAGAATTAAACGAGAAATTTAAGTAACAATCAAAACAAATATTGTACTTAAACTAATAATACAATACAAAACAACAGATAACAACCATCCAAACAAGGGATAAATTAAAAAAAAAAAAAAAAAAACTTAAACAAAGTTTACAAAGTCATGGTTAATTTTTTTCTAGAATTCCATGTAAACGCTAAATTTCAAGAGAGAAAAGTAAACTCAATCGTACTTTTTCAAACATCAACATCAAGAAATGTAAATTCAAAGTAAAAACAAATTTCTGTATTTTTCCTTTTAGATTTTTGTCATCTTGTAATCTTAATTAGGTGTCATTTGACCCCAAATTAAAAAATTTAAAACCGACTTAGAAAAAATTTGAAAAATGATTTTGGGTCATATAACTTGATAAATATATTTAATAATGTTCAAATTTTCAAATACTAGAAAAAATTAGTATATGAGAACTTGAGACAGTATTTGAAAAGTTTTAATTATTTAAGAATTATTCTAAACTTTTATATTTTATAAAAAAATGCTTATTATTTATTTATTTATTTATTTATTTGAACTAGTATTTATCTATCTTTTCTGAAAAAGTTTGAATTGTCATTTGAGTGACAAAATTGAGACAAAAGAATAATGTGTTTTTAATGGATTATAATTCCAATTGAATCAATGACAAGATTGAGTATGCTTTTAATGTATTGATATTGCCCATATTGTGTTGTTGCTGCTGTTGTTGTTAGTTGTTATCAATTATATTATAATGTTATTTTTTTCATAGAACATATTCTTTATAAAATGATAATGTAAACTTATGATTACTTTTTTATAATTTTTCGAGCTTATGAGTATAAATCATATATTTTAAAATAATTAAATATTCTTGGAAAAATTGGGTCAAACACATGATAAAACTTTTAAAAAACTTGCCAAAAATATTAAAATTAATCAACGACGGACAACTTCTGTCATACTAATAGCAAAAAATTCACCATTAATTCACTTTTGTCATGCTAATAACAAATATTCATCATTAATTCTATTTATTGATGAATTAGTGACAAATGGTTTAAGTGTCTAGTATAACATTTTATTTTTTAGGGAAATATCTTAAGATGACCGTTTTATCCAATTTATGGAGTCCAACAAGCCTAGTTAGAGCCGTCGATATGGGTTAGGCTCATCGGGTCGGCCTAGCCTAATCTGTGATTTAGTAGGGTTGGGCTATGATTTTTGGAGTCCATTTAAAAAATTGGCTTTTTAGCTCGGCCTGAATAAGTCTGCTACTTTGTAGGGCTTTTGCAATATGGGTTGAGCCAACCCGTAGGCCGAATTAAAAAATAATTAAAAATAAAAATAAAATAGAGTATTAAAAATAATAAGAGTATCATATTATAAAGGTAAATATTAAGTTCGAAATTATCTTTTGATTTCATGAAGTGGACAAGTATTGTTGTACATCTCAAAATAGTATAGTGGACGAGTAAAGATGGACGGAGGGAGTAATAGCAACACTAATACTATGTCATATTGTCCGGTTGCTATTTATTTTAATATGTTTAAATTATAATTTAATTTAAAAATTTATTAAAAAAATATAAGAATAAAAATGTGGGGGCCCGGCAAGGCTCGCGTACAAATGGGTTGGGCTAGCTATTTTCTAGCCCATAAAAAAAAGAGCCAGCCCGGCCTGGCCTGTCAAGCAAGGCCTGTGGCCCACGTACAAATAGGTTGGGCTAACTATTTTCTAGCCCATAAAATACAGGGGCCAGCCCACCCTGACCTGTCAAATTCTAAAATCTGTAAGAGGCTAGCCCGAATGGGGTGGACCGACCCGTATTAACAGCTCTAAGCCTAGTATTAATTGATGTTCCATGCATCTTCATATTGCTGATTAGGTTAGTTTCCTAGAAAGAAAATTGTCTCAAAAATGAAAAAAGAACAAGATAAATGTCCATAAGTTGATATAATAATATCTCTATAGAATACAACAAACAAACAGACAACTCTTCAAATCAAACATGCAATGATATACTATAATTTGAAACTCAAATGTATGACAAGAAGTTAAATAATGTGCTATCAATATTTTTTTTTAAAAAAATACTATCAACATGTGTAACGTAAATATTAAACTGATTGATCAATATTTAATGATTGGTTTAAGATATCTTCGATGAGGTTCAATATGTTGAGTCGAGAAGTTCCACTTTCTTCCATGGTCATTCTTGCTACCATCCCAAGTTCTTTAGATCGAATTCTTCTCTTTTCTCCTTCTTCTCCTCCATCCATTAGTTCCTCTATAGCATTCGCAACTTGTTCTTTGCAAACAAGTACTCCAACTTTCTCTTCTTCTCCCCACCTAACAGGAAATTTAACTCCAACTTCAACTCCAATCCTTAAAACTTCAACAATTAGCTTCTCATTAAAGAATTGTTCCGCAAACATAGGCCATGTGATCATAGGCACACCACAACTCACCCCTTCAATTGTTGAATTCCAACCACAATGCGTCAGGAATCCCTTTATGGCTGGATGCGACAATATCAGAACTTGAGGAGCCCAACCCTTAATCACTAGTCCCCTCCCTTGGATTCTCTCCTCATACTTTGTGTCTATTAACCATCTCTCCAATTCGAGGAAATTCTCATCTGCGGTTTTTATTACCCAAACAAATGGCCGTTTTGATGCTTCTAAACCTAGCCCAATTTCTATCAACTGTGACGCGATTAGCCTGCATTGGCTACCGAGACAACAATAAAGGACGGACTTATTTTTCATCGTATCGAGCCATTTTAAACATTGTTTGTCATCAATTGAAGGTTTGTTTCCCCGTTGGTACATATCCATAACATTTTTATTGCAAAGTGAAACTGGTCCAATACACCATACCTTCTTATTAATAGCTTTTTCATATTCCTCAGCACATCCATGTTCCAATTCTGCAAAACTATTAACCACAACTCCATAAGCACTTGATTCAGCTTCTTGCATCTGACCTCGAATATCATCCAAGTCCGGTAATTGCACGAAAGCCCCTGGAAGTTGATTTTTCACTATTTCAACCCTTACTGGAAGTCCTGGCACAACGAAACGTTCAATATCTGATTTAACATCCAAATAAGGCCTATGAAGCATCAAATTATGCGAACTTAACAAAGAAAAACAACACATCCCGTGGAAAACAAGCCTTGGGATGCAGAATTTTCGCGCTGTTTGGGAAGTCCATGAGAGACACTTGTCTGAAATTATGCAACTTGGAGGGGTGATTTGGTCTTGCAAAAAATTCTCCAATGGATTTTGTAACATATTAAGTGCTTTATAAAAGTTTCTTATAAGGTCACGTGAAGGGACACTATCAAGATTTTCACAACCAACTGGTAAACCAACTTCTTCACTAGGAAATCGGATTTGAATGAGTTGAATATCTAGCCCCATTTCATTTGCCCGATTGATAATTGTTGCGAATCTTGACGCGTTGTGTGGTGTAGTTACTAAACTAACCTTGACACCATGATCCGCGATTAGCCTACCCATATCTATCATGGGAATCATGTGGCCTTGTGCTAGTAATGGAATTAACACAAAATGAAGCTTTTGAGGAATATTGGTTGCCATTGTTGAAGAAAAAATGGCTAGCTTGTAAAGTTTGAAAGAAAAATAGAGGTTTAGGTGGAAAAGAAGACTTGCATTTGCCTTAAAAAAAAATCAAGTATTGGAAGGATAACTTGACTTGTTCTTAGTTTATATAAGAGGTTTGGTTTAATATATAAGATGAATATAATGGGATGTAGGTTGGACAAATTAAAGGGGTTGGTTAGAATCTCATTTTCTAGAAATTTATACAACAACAATATACCCAATAAAATTTCACAAGTGGAGTCTGGGGAGGGTACAATGTATGGAGACCTTACCACTACCTTATAGAGATACAGAGTCTGTCTCCGAAAAATCCTCGTCGTCTAAAAAATAAGCCCCATAAGCAAAAGATACAAGATATAAAAAAAAGGGAAAAGACAAAAAAAAACCGACTATCAATTATACTGTATAGAAATACCCATTATATGGATTTCTACATATATTTAGTAAGTATACCGTATGAACAAAAGTTGTTATTGGTTTGATCAAATTCATATGTGGACTTCTATAGTTCTCTTTCCACTTATGTAAATAAGGCAAAACTAATTCTTTTGTAATTACACACACATAAGTTGTTGAATACGTCAAATTAAAAAAAATTAGAAAATAAGTGACGTGTTTAATAAATATCTTATTCTTAATAAATATTTAATTATTTCTTGGATATACTATAAAAGAAAAATTATTAAAACAAAGATAAATATGAAAGAACACTATATATATGATATTTCTAAACATGATACTCTCTCTATTTCAAATTAATTGAATTTTTAAGGCGAGACACAAAATATTTAAAGATGAAATTTAAATCATATTTTTTATTATTGCTCTTTGTAAAGTCATAAATATATTGTGTTTTATCTCCTAGAAAATATATAACTTTAATAAATAATATTTTATCTTAAATTTTGAACAATTTAATTATTTAAAATATTTAAAATTTAATTAATTTTAAAATATAAAATATAAAATTTCTGACTTGATCGCGAATGGTGATAAATTAGTGAATTAGAAATTGTGAAGACTTGACCGTGTTGGAAGTTTGTGTGAGTCAATTGCGGCTAGACTTGGAGGTTGTTGATTCAAAGGTGTATCACGACAAAGTTATTTGGAGCACTAGCCACATTACATGGTCAGACATTATTTTATAATATATTATATTATTTTAATAAATATAATATTTAAATAAATTGTATTGATTTTGTCATTATATAATGTCTGAATGTCAAGCATATATAATTTGAATGTAAATGGAATCTATAAAAAAGTAAGATACAAAATTGAGTTATTATTAAAAAAAAATAAATTATAAAAAATAAAATAAGATTATTAAATAATAAATACATAAAAATACAATAATAATAATAATATATCTAGTTATACAAAATAGGGTATGGAGAGAGTAAAGTGTATGTGGATCTTATTACTATTTTATAGAGATAGATATGTTATTTTCGAAAGAGCTTCGACTTAAATATATTCATCTCAAGTAAACGAAGAAAAAACAAATATAGCATAATAGCTAAAACAAGGAGCAAGTTAAATTCTATAAGAAAAAAAAAAGCAATTTCAAGATAATGTGATAATCAAAAAGTAATAACAACACAATCATAATGACACGACTTATCTTATTATGAATTCCTAAATCGTCACAAGGCAAGAAAATATTCTACCTTAGCTAGTCTTATATCCTAATACACAATCTGCACTTTTTTTCTACCTAAAGATATTTTCTCGATAATATGAAGCAGTGCCATATAATATCTACTCGAATCTTTTTTAGAAATTTATTTTGTAGTTCATATACGCTGAACAGCTTTTATATAGTGAATTTACATTAAAACCTGTTATAGGCTGCTGTCTATAATGAGTATAACTTGGTAATCCACTTAATTAAACAAAATTAGGGGGTTGATTAAGGACTCATTTAGATATGATTTTAAATTACATTAATTAGACCTTAAAGTTTTATTTAGACATATAATTTTGTTTACTAAGTTTTATATTTTCTCGTAAACAGAAAATTTTTATAAATTATAAAAATTATCAAATTTCTTTAATTCTTACAAAATTTTATCCAAATGAGCAAACTATAATTCAAAATATGATTTTTTAAATATTCTAATTAAGGTGATGGATCAATAAATTACATATCTTCATGTTCCTTTTATAAATAAATATTTGCTATCACAAACTTTTAAGTACATATAATTTTATGAAGATTCATTGGTACTTAAACAATAATAGTTACTAACAATTCTTTAATAAGCAATCCTTTCACATTATACAAATAATCTCTTCATATTTAAGTGTTCTTCTTAAAAAAAAAAACTTAAAATGATGGAGCTTTTTCTTTATTTACAAAGTAAAACCTTATGAGTCAAGTTTATAGTTTAAAAAAATTGAAAACACATCGCTTGAATTTCAAATGTAGCTTTTTGAAGAATTTAAAATTTAAAATTATTATCTCAAGTATCCAAACATTGATTTAAAACCACAATTCCAAATCGCATGGCCAATCCCCTACTAATTGTCCGGTAAATACTAGTTTGTGTTTGAATTCAATTAATTATTTAAATTTAGTTAACTAAAAATAAAAATATATATCACTTAATCATAGTAAATGATAATAAATTTGTGAATATATATATATATATATATATCTTCTGTTCATTAACCAAATATTAACTTTTGACATGAATAAGTTTTTATTGATTTAGGTCTTACAAAAATTATTTCTTTGTTTTGGGTTCGACAAAAAAACTCGAAATACTAACATGAGTTGTGATGAAATGGTTAAAGCTTCTACATCTTTAATTAGAGCTTTCGAATTTAAACACCAAATATGAAAATTTGGTAGCATTGACCCAGAATAAACCTCGCAACATGCAACTCAATCGAATTCTAATATGAATATCGAACATCAATAATGTATTACTAGAATGACAGGAATAAAGCTAAAATTAAATATATAAAAATATTATATAGTACTATTCCCTCACAATAAATTATAACTTTTAGATGATGTGATTAAAAGTAGTACTCATGACCAAATCATACCTTTTTTATTTGAAATTTAAAGGGATGTTAATCATAAAATGAGGCTTTTCCTAATGTAGTTTATTCATCATATGTCATGATAACTATTGATATAAATCCTGTTTCATTCCTCTTTCTTTAATTTTTTTTAAATTTGTCTTATTTTGTTTTGTTAATTTAAAATGGTCTTCTTGTTTCCATCTAGCTTTTGAAATCATGAATAATTATTAATATAAAAAGAAGTTAGATAAGGTAATGTTGATAAAACTTTTTTCGTCTAAACTATTAACGATTGAACTGGTCAAAAGAAAATGAAAAAAGCAAACAAATTATCTCAAGATAAATAAATCCTTTGAATATATTAATACGACTTTAGGTAAGACTTGACTTAAAGATGAATTTTCAAAAAAGGGAAGACAACTAGACACAAAATAAGCACATTAAAATACTTTTTTTTGAAAAAAAAATGTAAATATTTTTTAGCAGTACCAGAAGTTATTGTCACGTCTCGGGAGGGTACCCTAGATGTAATCGACACTCAGAGACTACTGTTAGTTCCCAAACGAATCACTTGGCCTCATCACATTCATTCATTCATACAATCTATTATCAGCGGAAGACATAATGAAGATAAATGGGCTTATCCTCATCTAATCTAGTCTCAACATATTAGTATCATAAAAGACTAGTAGAAAGAAACTAGCTCAACAAGTCTTTACATCAACATTTGACTCTAGTCTATGAAGTCTCTTCACTATCAGGTGGTGCCAATGACAGACCCATGGCTACTTCAATCAAAATGAAGCTAAGTAAATCTAACTCTGAAGCAAGATGGAAATAAATATAAGGAATCCTCCGAAGTAAGGGAGGCTCACCAATTAGCTGAACATCTCGAATCCTTAGTATGCCTGTTGACGATCTCCAAATCATGTATCTACATCATGAAACAATGCACTCCCAGAGGGGGACGTCAGTACGTGGAATGTATTGGTATGTAAAATAGCTGAGTGAAATCGAAACAGGTAGAATAATAAGACAATAACAATCAACTCAATATAGAAATCAGTCAACATATCAAATATCTATCTAAAGAAAGAATAGAGAATAGACAAATGACCCATCACCCACTCAACTCACCAATCATAACAGACTCATCTCAGAGGGACTCATCTTAAAGGAACTCAACTCAATTCATCTCATAACATCTCATCTTGACTCAGACTGCTTAGTTTAGGAACTTTCTGGCAATTTCTCGGACCTACACCCATCACTTATGAGCCGATAATGGTACAACGAAGTGATATTGTTGTGGCATCCGCCTAGTACCTTGCCGGGGTAGGAGGGCATACATCATTGGATCCAAAATAGAAATAACATTAAGTCCTCTTTTGGGACTGAGAAAACATCCGTTGCTCACGATCAATCCTCACCTACGTTGGTCACGTAGTTAATAAGTGGGAGTAAGACTCACTCTTACTCATTTTTGGTGCTCAATACTCATCCTAGGACTCAACATGCTCATAAACATCAATATCATCCAATCACCATCAATTATCTCCTCTCAAATCAGCCTCATAAGGACTCCCACCATCTCATCAGACAACATCTCAATCAGTAGCTCAGGGCTTAGAACAATCATTAGGGACAATAGAATAGACAAATTGTTAGAGTTTATTTATGGAGACTCGAGGGACTATCAAGTTCTATTAATCTATCATCATTCTTTCATTCACAATATCAACATTCTCAATCAAGTCTCTAGACTCAATCTCTATCTTCATTCATGTAATCTTTATGAAATAATAAGTAGGGTTTATGCAATATCTCATGAAAATATTCAATTCAAGAAAATAAGTTTACAATCGTATCCTACGTAGTAGGGTTTATGCAATATCTCATGAAAATATTCAATTCAAGAAAACAAGTTTTTGATGATCATCAACATATGAAAATACATGTCATAGATATAGTTTTCAAAAAAATAATCAAGAATCATACATGTAGACTTAAGAACCTTCAACTCTCATCTAAGACCATCTATGGGGCACATGGAAGAACAATCTCATGTTTTCGTTTAGCCTTACATACCTGGAAAGTTGATATTAAAATCAAACTTTGAAGAATGCTAGCTTTCTTGGAGAAAATCCTCGATCTCAGTAGTTTTTTTAGAGTGTTAGATAAGTTTACATACCTGGAAAGTTGAAATCATAATCGAATTTGGATGAATACTAGCTTTCTTAGAGCAAATCCTCGATCTCATTAGTTCATTTAGAGAGAAAGAACTTGGAAAGACATTATTTGAAGGGCTTCTCCTTGATTTTTGAATTAGAATTTTTAGGGTCTTGATGAAGAACCCTGCATTTTTGTCCTTTAGAAAGAAAGAACTTGGAAAGACATTATTTGAAGGGCTTCTTCTTGATTCTTGAATTCTTGACTTAGAATTTTTAGTGTCTTGATGAAGAACCCTGCATTCTTGAAAAAAAAAGAATCAAGAAATCCTTTCTTGGGATTCTTAAATTCGTCTTCTTGAAACCCTAGGTTATGGTGTAAGGTTCTATTAGAGATTCATGTATAGATAAAAAGAATTGGGTTGGGTAGATTAAAATTTATGAAGAATAGCTCACCTTGAGGATGAATCTTGAAAGCTAATCCTAACTTGATGACTTTCTTGATGATTCTTGGGCATTTATCTTTAGGAGAGAAAGGAGAGGGTTTTGGTTATGAAAACTGACAGTTTATGCATTTTGGGACCTTAAATAGACCCCCAAAGGTTTTAGTATAAAAGTACTCTCAAAATAAAAGGTAAAAAAAACGTCATGCCTATCTAGTGAGGGTCCGCGTTTGGTCCGTAACGCGGAGCTGTCACAGACCTTCAGACAGCTCTGCATCCTTTCACTAAAATGGTCATAACTTTCTACTTCAAACTCTGATTAAGGTAAATCAGATGTGTTGGAAAGCTAATTCAAATAGCTTCGATTTGATATATTATGGGTCACCTAACCCATTATACTTTAGGAGATATGATTATTTGAAGTTGACCCTTCTATCGACTCATACGAAAACTTAGTTGCTAGAAACTTTAAAAAAATTGGGGTGTTACAGTTATTTTGTAGAAACTGAAAAAATAAATTAAATTTTAACCAAAAGCAATTTTTGGAAAACTTGATTAACCCCAAATTATTTTTCTAATATTGAAAAAAAAGGATTCAGTGTAATCTCGGTGAAGTTTGAAGAGGATAGTGTATGTAATTTTAGCCTACTTTATGAAGATAGAAAAATTATTTTTGATAGGCCGTCTTGAATCAGGTATGAAAAGAAAATATTAACAAAAGCATTATCTAAATTAATTAATCACAAAATATTACTCAATAAAAAGTACTTTCTAAAAAAAAAATTAAAAAAAGCACTTTTCAAATTAAAATGAAACTAAGCTTGGCCAATAATGCTACAATTAGTTGTTACTTGATAAAGTGTTGATACATAACATCTTCTCAAGGAAACTTTTGAATTGGGTTAAAAAATTGTATGTTTGAACTGATTGAACTGAAACCGAAAAAGTTAAAATGAGCTAAATTAATAAATAAATTAGATTACAATCAACCTTAAAATTATTTAGATTAAAATAGATTAAATCATGATTTAAGTCATGACACGTCCAAGGAATCCAATTTAATCGTATTTCTTTGAATTGTCTATCTTGTCTTGACCCAAGCCCTAGAAATCGAGTCTCAATCCAGCATTTGGGACACGAGACTCAAGACCTAGGAACCAAGCCTTGGCCTAGCACTTGAGACATCCGACTCGAAGCTTGACTCAAGCCTCGACCCTGAACCTAGAATCGAGATCCAACCTTGATCCAACACTACTAAAAAAATCAACTGACAGAGATAATCTATCACAGAAAATTAATTTTATATTCCATAAATTTAGAGATCGATTTGTGCATAAAAATATTAAAATAAATAAATCAATCAAAAATTGACCTTCAAATGTCAATCAGTATTTTATGAATGAATAATTATTTATTTGAAAAAAGTGGTAAAGCTAGTAATTTGTTAAAGCTAGCTAAGTTGGTGTGAATGAGAAATGGAGGGAAGAAGACAATAGAAGGAAAATGAAGTTTCAAAACTAAGTTCCTTTGGAAGGAGCTTTGTACCACATTGGTGGTAGAAAGGGAAAGTTATGTGCTTATATTAGAAAGCACTTCTTCTAGCTCTTAAAGGGTTAAGAAGAGGAACTCCCCTCGCGCCATCGTCGTTGCTCGGCTCGGCTTCGGCTTTGAATTTGGATTTGGATATTTATTCCTTTCCCGAACAGGCACCAAACCAAGTCTTTCCGAACAGGCACCAAGCCTGTTCTGAAGAGGCATCATTCAAGGCTATATAAACTAAGGCAATGCCTTATTTTCAAACAGAATAAAATTAGCGAACAGGCACCAAGCCTGTTCTGAAGAGGCATAATTCAAGTCTATATAAACTAAGGCAATGCCTCATTTTCAAAAAGAACAAAATTTTCGCGCATTAAACATTCTGCATTTTTTTCCTGCAAATAAAACCTATTGAGTCATACTGTGATTTTCTTTCTGAATTTAAGTTCGTCGAAGTCGTGGGCGTTTGAGGTACCGTCACTCCTACGACAGGTATATCCGTTATATCCTGGGAGGTAATAATCCACAACCTCA
>DF359931.1:1485-13732 GCA_000787875.1 Solanum virginianum
CCTTGGAATCCAAAGGATTCAAGTTGAGCAGGACCAAAACTGAATACTTGGAGTGCAAATTCAGTGTTGAGAGGGATGAAGCAAACTGTGATGTGAAGCTTGCCACTCAACCTATTCCCAAGAGGAAAAACTTTAAGTATCTGGGGTCCATCATCCAGAATAGTGGTGATATGGACGATGATGTCACACATCGTATTGGGGCAGCATGGACCAAATGGAGACTTGCATCTATAGTATTATGTGATAAGAAGATACCACCTAAACTCAAAGGTAAGTTTTACAGATTGGTGGTTAGACCATCTTTGCTGTATGGGGTGGAGTGTTGGCCAATAAAAAATGCACAGATCCAAAAGATGCATGTTGCAGAGATGAGGATGTTGAGATGGATGTGTGGTCACACCAAGAGCGACAAGGTTAGGAATGAGATTATTCAAGAGAAACTAAGTTACACAGAGGGGTAGAGGTAGACCGAAGAAGTACTGGGGGGAGGTGATTAGACATGATATGGCGAAACTTAATCTCACTGAGGACATGACTCTAAATAGGAAGAAGTGGAGATCGCGAATTAAAATAGTAGGATAATTGGTTAGTAGGGTTAGGTGGTTACCTAGTCAGGGGGCCTAATAGGCCTCTCTACTTAGGTAGTGGTAAGGTCTGCGTACATTCTACCCTCCCCAGACCCCACTTGTGGGATTTCACTAGGTATGTTGTTATTGTTGTTGTTGTAGTATTTGGAAGTTGTTAGCCTGATGTGTTGAATGGATAATGCATTGTTTGCAATATATATCTCTTCAATTGTTAAGCATGTGTTAAGTTATTTTAGAATTTTATCAAACTGGTTATTTGTCTTTGGTTCCAGTGGTCAAGACTAGTTGTATCTAGTAAGGCTCGAGCTATATATTCTCTACCCTTGTGAACCTTTGGTGCAGTTATTCTTTCATTTATATACCAATGTTTATGACAAATTATAAAATATTCTCATCATTGAATATGTGTCACAGGAGGTACTTCCTAGATTGTCTCCTCGTCTTGGTGCTGAGGCCATCCAAAAGAAGATTGCAACCGCATTGACTGAATGAGCTTTCCTCTCAACAACAGTTTCGAAGCCAGTCTTTGCTCATGTTGTAAGAGTGATAATATGGAGAAGTTGTGTATCTTGCAATCGTACCACCACCAACCTTTGAGACTATGGTGGACATATACAGTTTTTACCATAGGATACAGACTATGAAAATAGTCATACCAATGAGATATTTATACATTTTGCCGCTAATAAAGCTTGTCATTTTAGCTCCATTCTTAGCATAAGGCGAGATTGATCTTACCATTGCTAAGGAAATTCAATTAATATTGTACTAAATAGGATTCATATTTTGTCCAATGAAACAGGTGGACTGGGTTGGTCGATACTAAAAAATTGGAGCATGAGTTATAACTGGAACGTTTCCAAATCTTGTTACAGCTTTGGAGCAATTGTGCCTAGTCATAGGCTCAAGTCCAAATGTTTAGCAGACTTGTTTTGGGTGTTACTTTAAAACAGTTTAGATGTCTTAGGGTCTAAATTTGTATTTCAACCTATAATGCATTGGGATTCTATCACTTACTGGGTCTTAAATAATTATGATGAAGTCTGAAAAGCATCTAGACCTCAACACACTTTTTTAATTATCAAACTCTCTAGTAAAAACTGATTTCTTCTACAACCCTTATGTTTCTAGCATTGGTTGACATTTTTGTATGTGAGTTAACACTGCCATTTGAAGATAAAAGAATGCTATGAATAAAGATTTTTAAGTAATACCATGGATCAGAATCACCACAAATAGTGATTCCTTTACTTCAATGATCTTGATTCTTTTATTTTCACTATTTATTCTCTTATTTCATGCCGAATTGTGATGAAATACTGAAGTTTTGAAATATTTTGGGAAGCTGTGGGAACACAATCATGAGAGATGCTTCCAACGATACACTCATTTGATACAGCTTTTCGATTTATATGTATATATCATAGGTGAATGGAGATGTATTGTTGCCTTCTCTTGTTCATCAACTCGAACTTTATTCGCGGGAAGTGGAAGTTATGGAGCTTAAATTGTTAATTAATGTGTAATTTTAATATATGTGGTAGATATAGAAAGTAAGGCTCGATACTTGGATTATCTAAATGAGAGTTTCGAGTATCTTATGTTTATTATTCGGGGAAATGGGAAGATTGACGAAGAGGTCACCAATCATATTGGTGCAGAATGGATTAAATGGAGACTTGCATCCGGAGTTTTGTGTGACAAAAAGGTGTCACTAAAGGAGTGCGCTATAAAGTGGTAGTTAGACCAATTATGTTTTACGGGACGGAGCATTGACTAGTCAATAGATTTTCACATTTAGAAGTTGATGAAAGTTGCAAAATTAAGGATGTTGTGATGGATGTATGAACTTACTAGGAGAGATATGATTAGAAATGAAAATATCTGGTACAAGATGAGAGTGACTTTAACGGAGGACCAGATGCAAAAAATGAGGCTGAAATGGTTTAGGATGTGAGGAGGAGAAGTACGAATGCTCTGTTGCAGATGTATGAGAAGCTGGCTATCTATAGTTTCAGGATAGGTAGAAGTAGACCGAGTAAGTATTAGAGGTGATTAAACAAGATATGATGTAGCTATAGCTTACCAAGGATAAGAGTTGTGGTGAACATGAATTTAGCTAGAAGATTTGTTAGTAGATAGTAGTGTGTTGTCTTATCATCCATCCTTACTAATAATGGCAATATTGTTCCCCTAGGCTCTAGTTTTAGGTCGTTTGATTTTTGTTTTTATTTTGTCTTGTACTGGGACTATCATATGAATTTATTGTAGTTACTATCCATGATTGTTTGTTGTCTTGTTCTCATATTCTAGCTTTTGTACTTGTATTACTTCATTTTTTGAATCGCTTTGGACTAATTTTTTTGAATTGCTTTGGACTTTTTTTTTTTGGAATCAAGGGTCTATCAAAAATAATAAGGCAGAGGAAATGTCTACATGCTCTTTAGACCTCATATGTTGTTGTGGTGAATTTGATAATTTTGTTAAATGTACACATTCATATCATAAAAAAGCAAACAATCTTACTCAGATGTTAATATTCAAACGTATAATCAAATTCAAGAGATTTTAATGTTAATAAAAGCATATGAGACCTTAACAGATATTTAGAAGAGGTTGCTATTTGTTGTTAGATAATAGATGAAAAGATGTTCCCTGTTTGTCTTGAGCTAAGAGCATTGAATTAGATTTGATGGAAGTTGATGAAAGCATCTTTCCACCAGCACTTAACATCTGTCTTTAATGGGAGGATAAATTGTCAAGCCATACATACCACAACTATGAGTGCTTGTGGGAAGATTAATTTCATGGGATAACTAACTCTAGGACTTGATTTAGTTCAACAGTCTGAATTATAGCTTTTTTCAATTTTGTTCCTAAATTTCCACATTCACTAACTACTATATGAATTCTAAACAGTTATAAATGCACCTTGATAAAATAACTTTACGTAAACTTGATTTTAAAAATAAATATATGAAAATCTTTTAATCAATACTGCCTATTTCTCTACAAAATATATCTAATAAGATAATTAACCAATCATTACAAAATCAATTCTTTAATCGATATACTAATCTTTCTACAAAATATATCTAATAAGATAATTAACCAAACATACAGAACTAAGTCATCAAGATTAGGTACAAAAACTTCAAAATTGCAGCAATTCCAATCATCTGAGCAAGTCTAGACCTTCTGCATTATTAGACTGTACCACTTTTCCACTAGCTTCGTTCATTCATTTTTCAAATTGCATCAACACTTTCTACTAACATAACATATCCTATTGGATAGACGTAACTTATAAGTTAAAAGTCAAAAATTGAAGACCCTCTACTTTTTCTTTTTCCTTTTTGGGTACTTTTTCAACTTTAAGTGCTTTTAACACTTTTTGGTGTTATCCAAATAGTTCCAAAATTTAAAAAATACTTAAAAGTCAAAAGTAAAAAAACGAGTCAATCCAAATACCCATTAGTCAACACCATATTCATGAGTTCTTCAAGCACCTCGCCGTGTTCTATAGCTCAAATTATCATTCACATTGCTCATGTTCACCATGAGAATACACAATTTGTTGCTCTCGATACGAATAACCACATAAAGGTTATTGGAGTTTTTTTGGGATCATATACTAGTAGTTGTTGCATTTTTATCAGTTTATAAAATCTCATCTAATCTATCCTTCATCAGAATCACTCCTACATCATATCTCAAATTGCACTCTTTATTACGACTATGACTTCGATCTTGAGCTCGAGTTGATTTTGTTCTTCTAAGTGGTGGGAGCAGAAACAATATCGCCATTGGTGATGAGGTGATTGAACAAAAGCTGGGATAATAGTGATTCTTCCTTTATTTGGACTAATTGTTCAGCAGAAAGTCTCAATTCATTTGTGAAAATATGAACTCTAGGTTGTTTAAAAAAGAATGATCTTTTTATTTTTTAACAATATTTTAATTTTAGTTCTCCGTGGCATGTTTAAGGCCACCAGATTAAACAAAGGAGGTAAATTTTTTATTTCAATTTATGTGTTTTGTATTTGTTTTTAAGCATTTTATATAGTGTTTAATTTGCATTTAACTTTTAATTGTGGGATTCGAATTGTTCATAGTTCTCGTTTTTGTTTCCAATTATGATTTCTCTTTTTCTTACGGGTTGGCAATAACACAAGTTTTTCCATATTTATTGTGGGATTATAGGGGGGGTTCTGTCTTCTGAGTCATAATGAGAAGTTATAAAATCGTAATAAGACTAGATGATCAATTAAAATTTAAAAAAAAAAAAAGGAGTGAATGGAGCAAAAGATTAAAAAAAAACTTTAAAATTTGCAATATTTTTCATTTTCTTTTTCTATTGGAAGCAATATCACTAAATAATTAAAATCACTGAATATCATATTTTAAATATAATAAAATAGTATAATTTACTTTCAAAACTTTTAAAAAGAATGAAAAGGGATCAAAATTGCCCCGAACTATGTGAAATAGATCACTTATATACTCTATTATATTTTGGAATAAAAAATACCCCATTGTTATCTCAAGAGACTACAAATGCTCTCGAGTTAACAACAATAATGTGGCAAACCACATGGCATTAATTTCACAATCTAAATTTGCCAACTAAAATACCTAGTAAATTTAACCCCATTTTGTAATCCAAATCCTAATCCATTTTTATTAATCCCATAACCCACTGAAATTAAGAGGAAAGTATCATGTTTGCTCTTTTTTTTTACAATTTGCATTGGGCGGTTTCACGAAGTAAATTTTGTGATTTAGGTGATTATGGTAACTCTTTTCTTGTCCAGATGCTTACTTTCTCTTTTCTATAGATGGCGTAGTAAATTTTGTGATTTAGGTGATGTTTCTCTCTTAATTTTAATGAGTTGGGTTTAATAAAAATGAGTTCGGCTTAATTTGGATTATAAAATTGGGTTAAATCTAGTCGGCATCCTGTTGGCAAGTTTAGGTGGCGAAATTAGTGCCATGTGACTTGCTACATCAGTGCTGTTAACTCTTGAGAACATTTGTGGTCACTTGAGATTGCATTGGGAGTATTTTTTATCCCATAATATATAAGTAGTCTATTTTGCACAGTTCAGCAACAATTTTGATCCTTTTTTGTAAAAGAAAATTTACTTTAAACTAATTTGTAGGATAGATAATGATTAAAAAAATACTAACTATAATTTTTAGAGCAAAATTCTATTTTCTCTGGTAGTAGTTAAGATTTGCTCAACTTAAAGTAGAAGAATGATGGTACCTTTGGATTGCACTAGTCCCCTGCACATAGGGCACTAGCAGTTTCTCTTACAGAAGATTATCAAGCCTTTTCGTTCACAAAGTCTGGTCCATTGCAGAAACAAAACTATGAATACAAGTGAAAAAATGTTGCGGTCGATCTATTCTATAAGCTACTGTAATATTGTAGGGTTAGGGTAAGCCTGGTGCCCTAAAGCTCCCGCTGACCACAAGAGTCTTTTGTATGCAGCTTGCAAAATTTGTCAAATCTAAATGAGCTTTTTCTTGCGAAAGAAGTACTTCAGATAGAATACTTGCAGCACTGCAGCTGTTATGCATATACCAAGGGACATTACACTTAACCATGCCACTCTAGCATTGGTTTTCTCATTTTCTTCCCTCATTACTGCTTCCCTGCAGACGAGATACAAGAAATAACCAGTTTAATTGTGTGGTAGAAGATAAAAGCATCGGTTGCAAGAATGTTTTCATCATGTTCTTTATGATAAAAAAGATATCTTTGATCGATTAGCTGCTCCATTTCTTATTTTGTTAGAAAACTGATGATTTACAGTGCACTTGCCTATTAAGAGTCTTCATAAGTCAAATGCAATAAGAAATACAGCAAGAATTATGCAAAGTCTATTGCCCCCATTACTTCTTCTCTCCATATTAAGGACAGTATCAGAGGAGTCTCATTAAGGACAGTATCAGAGGAGTCCCCAAAAAAAATTAAAAAAAAAGACAGTATCCGAGAATTGCAAATTTGAGTATATAATTATAACTTATCCACTGTCCTACATTCCTTTCTACACGATAAATATTCTCCATTGTCTCTGCTGCTTATCACTATAAATATGCAGATGGAGACTCCTATTACTCATAAATTTATAAAAATGAAACAAGACGGAGGCGTTAGAAAACAACATTGGCACATACACTCAGGAAAGGACCACAAAACAAGAGGGAAATGTGTACTACCAAAAAGTTAAAAGGATTCACAATAGAAAGACTAGAAAGGAAAACAAAAAGCAAGCACATAATGTAGAATAATACATTTGAAAAAGCTGGTATGTACTTGCCTATCCTTCAGGTACTCTAAATTTTCATGAATGGCTTGCACTATCCCTTCAAGTTTCACCAACTCAAGTTCGACACCCTACAAGGAGAAAACATATGATGAAAGAATGCAACGTGCGGAGTTAGCATACACAATAACTAATCCCCTCCCAATCTGGCGTTGGAGGGAATTGGCACGGATAGAAATATATACTTGTCAACTTACTTCTATCTTTTCCTTCCTTGCAACTGATTCCCAATCCTTTGCACTGATTCCTGTTTTCCAGTCAATACCGATAGTAACAGCTTTAGTCCCAGGGGCATGGTTGTCCATCCAAAAACAAGCCAAGTAGTTACCAGCCTCAGTGGTTGTGAAGGCAAATTGACCATGTGTTACATTCTCTTTATGGTAAAGATTGTTTCCAAATGGTGATGTGACCTAAAAGGAATGTTGCAATCATCTAGCTCATTAAAACTAAACTATTAGTGGAAAAAAGTGCAAACGGAAACTACTTTTCTCAACGTTAATTAACAAGTTATACTGCTTATCTGACTCGAGATGATAATTCAAGCACTTCTTCAGGAAAAACACATTTCTTTTAGGATAACACCTAAAATTCATCTAAGATACTGACTCTCTCCCCGTGCCTTCTCAATTTGGACAAGAGACCTCCCTCGTTTATATATGTTTTGATCAGTAAGGGGTTGGTTGGTACGAGAGATGAGGGATAATAACCTTGAGCTAAAATGCAGGATTATTTGTTTTGGAATTATTATCCCATAAATATGGTGGAATAACTAATCCAATGAGATATAACAATCCATATGATGACTTTGTCTCTCTCATTCCCCATAACAAGCAACCCCTAATACATCCAATTAATTGTCAAATATCACTGTTGAACTACAATGTTTTCTTCTTCCCGATAAAGCAATGTTGAACTATACAGTTAGCATGAAATATTTCATCCCTAGTTAACCTCGGAAAAAACTAACAATTTGTCTACACAGACATGCATGTAATTTAAGAAACTGTAAATGACTGTTAAAAATATAGTTTGGTAGATAAAAATTTACACTAAAGATTTATATTTGATCAGCTAAATTACTTTATGTTGTTGAAATTTGTGAAAATTGAATGGAGTATTATTACTTTTGGTAAAATATGTAATACTTTGGAATATCTTAAAATAAAAAGGATGTACATCAATTGGCACAAACAAATAACAACTATGTCTCCCTCTCAAACAAGTCCTGGTTGGCTATATGAATCATTATGGTTCATGTTTCTCCATTTAAATTCATTTCAAGCCAAAATTATTCATAAATTGGTAAAAGTTGAGTAATAAATAAATAAAAGATGATTTAAATGATACAAGAATATAAATCATAGAGACATCATTTACTTTTTATAATGTAATCATACAAACATCATTAAACACTATTAAATGCACCTCACCATCTATCACCATAGATTAACAAGCTCATTGCCATGTGAATGTCTGTGGTCACAATATTGGCTAGTGCATCATTAACTGAGTCACCAAAAGAATACCGATTTAAGTCACTGAAGCACTTGAATATTTTATTCTGTATCTTTGTAGCTCTCCAAGGAACAATTATTTTGTAATAGATCTCTACTGTTAATCACAAAACAATTATTTAGATCTATTGCTATATCCATGAAATGTCATGGAGAATTTGATTTCAGAATGACAAGAAAGCATTACACTTTAAAAGACACCAGGTATGGGATAAATTGATTGAGGGCTGGTTGGGTGGGTTTTTGACTTATTTTTACTTAAAAAGACGGTCTTAAAAGCACCTAAAACAAATCAATCCAACTAGGCTCCAAAGTAATATTTGGACAGGTGAGGCTGCTAAAAGTAGAGCTATAATGAGCTTCTATTCTCTAAACAAAAGACTTAGAATGTAAGGTGGCAGAACTTTTTTTCACAAATTCAAAATATACAACTTACAAGCATGACCTTCCTCAAAGAAACCAACTTGCAACTTCTCTTTATACAAGTATATTAGAGTAAGCGCAAAAACAGATGATCCTTTTTTTTTTTCAGAATAAAGTTGATGCCATCTTTACTGGAGTACGTAGTTGATGATATAGTTCAGCTAACTTTATGATTTCACTGTATTCATGACAGAACCAAGTGTTGGGATATATACTATTAACCATGAGTTTAGATAGAGTATTTATTATACAACAATTGTTTATGCAATTGTAATAAAAGTTTTAATAGATCATAAATTCGTTTATGTGTCCATTTACTTATGTAGTAGATAAAGTTTTAGCTTATATACAGAGGATTAAATCATTGGTTTTTATAAGTATAAAGTTTATTGTTCACAATCTAAAATGGAAATTGGACAAGTCATCGGTATGATTGTAGCACAACATTATATGTAATTTGTTTTAATTATGGGAACGGTGTAGTTCCGACTTCTTGTGCTAGTGCATATTGCATCTTTTGAAAGGGACTGAGTAGACAGAGTTGTTTTAGACTGACTGATAAAAACACTCTCTTGAAACCGTTAAATGTACTTATATTCTCAATCCTGATATAACTATTATGATTTGTACATGTTAATTATCATTTTGATTTATTAAAAGGTGAGATTATTAGATGGATCAATATACCTGGTAGATTGGATGAGAATAATATACTCGTGAAATAATAAGTTAGTTGATAGAATTCATGTTTCGATATAGAGATTGATTATACGCCTTTTTGAGAAACTTGTAAGTTTCCATCGTGTCAAATCTTGCAACTGGATTTGTGAATCCGACACATGAAATAAGTTAAACAGTGTTCTAGAGGAAATTAATCTTTAAATTAAATTCTTCAGTAAATAATTTATTGATTAGTGTTTATAATCTTAACATGGAGAATCACATAAGTGTCTAACGATGAATATTGAAATATAAATAGAGGGGTGCAATTATGAATTTTAGTGAAATAATTTGCAATTTATTATTATTTAAATTATTTCCATAATAGGGAGCCTCACTAATTAATTTCGTGGTCCCTTTAGTGTCCATATTTAACTAGAACTCAGAATCCTATTCCTACGAGAGAAAAGGAGAATACATGTTTTCAGTGAACTTGGGATCACCGTAGAAGACCACAGAACTGCAATCTAACTTGTGAATTTGCTTGAAGTTATCTGCTCATGCTTCAAGAGGTATTTATCGAATTAAATTTCAAAAAGTTTATGTGTTCAAGCAATGATTATATGTGTCTAGCATAAATATGTGTTATCTATTATTCATGTAACAAATACAATCCCGATATGCTTCCACTGTGCATATGGTTTTGTAATACCAAGTACTTTCCAACATAAGAAAAAACTTACTTAACTATAGAATACACAAGTCAATCTTAACTCTTAAGAACTAAAGTGGCTCCACAAATGCCACTACAGATTAACAATGCAACATAGTCTCGCCATGACAAAGAGTAAATGTAAGTATTGGAGTGTTGAAGGATAAAGTTACTATGTCAGTGTCCAGCTAATCTTATTTCTTTTTTGATATGGATTAAAGTCTATTCCTCCATCTCTATTTACGTAATATTGACTATTTTACAATCAAACTTAGGACTCTACCAGATGAGTCCTGTTAGAATTTCTTGGAGGCTACTCAACCCTAAACTCTAATTCATGCTATATAAAGGGTACATCAAAATATCTATAGGAAGATTAAAATAGTCAAAATCGTCCTATGTTCGAGAAATATGCCACTATCGTCCCTCGAATCATAGAAAAATCTTACGAGAGAAGAATCAGGGAGTAACAGATTTGTACTCACACGCTTATTAATAAAATCTGTTTCTTGGTATTTTATTTGTTATCACTTTAAAATTTATTGCAAACAACAGTGACATAAATTTGCAAAAACAATTATTCTCTTAGATATTATTGATAACATTGGTTTCAATAATTGACCTAGTCCATCTGAAAAAAGAAAAGAAATCTAACAAATAAGACGGAGAAGAGCAAGTATTTTATTAATGAAGACCTCATCGAAGCTTGTACAGATAAATGGCTCCTTTAACAACCTTTTATATCTTCTATCGTCTCGGATTAAATGTATTAAGCTGATGAAAATTACGAGATTTGACAATTAAAATATTCATCATGTGCTTAGCATTTTGCAATTAATAGATCCAATTATCCTAGTTGATTATTGTAGGAAGAGATTCAAAGTTGGTCAATTGGATCTGCGAATACCAAAAGTTTCTTAGCTAAAATTCGGAGCTCACCTTGACGGATATGGTGGGGACAACATTAGCTTGTGCGTGTTCTTCATCACCGATTACACTGTAATCAGCTAAAACGACGACGTTATTATGGATATCCTCCGACAAACACTTGGTTCCCGAAGTCGGCAATTCCATCCATATCGCTTCTGCCACCGTCATCACCGTCAACAACACCACAACAAGTTTACACAACTCCATACTTTGTTTCAGATTTGAGATTTTCTTCTTATTTTCACACAAAGACAAGACTTTTTGAAATGTTAAATGTGACTTTTCAGATTGTATGAACGTGCATAGCACGCACTACTTCAATGATGCAGCGCGTGCTTGACTAGATTCGCGCCACGCAATTTCTTCAACCATCTCCAATAGGAATTCGTTATTAGAGGCTTAGACTTTCCACTTAGGACGCTAATGTTACCTGGACGGGGGACCTCTACACGCGCCTTTATTTTTTTTTAAAAATCAAATTATTTGAAAGTCAGATCTGGAGTCGAGTGTGGTAGGATTTCGCGCCTTTATTTTTTTTAAAAAGCCAAATTATTTGAAAGTCAGGTCTGGAGTCAAGTGTGGTAGGATGTCTATTTAAAAGTGGGGATCGAGTCTAAATTTGAAAGTCGAATTTTATGTCAGAAGTAGAGTTAAGCCCCGCATTAGGTGTTGGAGTCATGTCCCGAATCGATTATTGAGGTTGATTTTTTTGTTCGAAACTATTTTTCTAAATAATATTTTCTATTCTCTAGCAAAAAATAAAAAAAAATTTTGCTAAAAACTATTTTCATTCACTAACCAAATATAATAAAAAATATTTTTCAAAAAATATTTTTACTTACCAATTAAACATAAAAAAATACATTAGAAATCAACTTATTTTTTTAAAAAACATTTTACATAGAAGACATTTTTCTTCGTATCAACACACACTCAAAGACAATTCATTTCTTTTTGACTAAATTGTCGTCTTCCTTTTCCCCCCTCGTATGAGTGAATCATTTTTATTGTGTGTGTGATTAATAAATGAATCACATCGAATCAAATAACAACAATTAAATCAATAAATTGTATATTATATCTGAT
>DF359931.1:13781-46734 GCA_000787875.1 Solanum virginianum
TGATTTATTTTTAATAATTTTAAAATTATTTAAATTAATTTGATTTTAATTTTGAGCAATAACCAATCTATAAACATCCCCTACTCTTAATGAATAAGTTTTTTTTAAATATTTTTTCATAGCGAGAACTCAAAACTGACACATTTGATTATGGAGCAACAATTATATATGTTACACACATATTCATTAGTGGTCATTTAGTTAATAATTGTATTAAACTGAAATAGATAAGTGAATTGAATAAGAAGAATATATTTTGTTGAACTTCAAGCTATTCAAATAATTCAGCATTTTTTATACAGATATATTGTTTTAAAAAATTCAGCATTATCTGATTCAATTATCGTATTAACATGAATGTCAGAATTTTTTGATCTATGCACCAGAAATTGATATGCTTTACTGTTCAAGGCATATTCTATGAACACACACTCTACCGTCTTGGATCCTATTTTTGTCTTTTTAGGTTTAGGAATCTAGACCTTAGCCAAACACCTCGACACTTTCAAGTATTCAAGGTTAGGCTTTCTCCCTTTCTATTTTTTGGATGGAGTAGATTGTATTTTACTATGGGGAACTCAATTGAGTATTCGATTAGCCGTAAGGATAGCTTCCCTCAATAAGTTTTGGGGCAAACCAAAACTAATTAACATGATATTTATCATCTCCTTAAGTGTTCGATTTTTTCTTTCCGCAATTCCATTGGATTGTGGTGTGTAAGGGACTGTCGTTTGATGAATAATGACATATTTCAAACATATTTCCTCAAAAGGAGATTCACATTCTCCGCCCCTATCACTATTGATCTTTTTGTTAAGTTGTGTTTCAACTTCACTTTTGTACTATTGAATGCTTCAATTGTCTCATCCTTACTATTAAGTAAATAAACATAGCAGTATTGTGTACAATTGTCAATAAAAGTTATGAAATGTTTCTTTTCATCGCGAAATGATATTGACTTCATGTCACAAATATCTGTGTGAATTAAGTCTAAGGGATTTGAATTTCTGTCAACAGACTTATAAGGATGCTTGACATACTTAGATTCCACACATACTTGACATTTTGACTGTTTATTTGCAAACTTAGGCAAAAGATTCAAATTACTCATTTTTCGCAAGGTTTTATAATTTACATGTCCTAAACGTGAATGCCATAGATCATTTGACTCAAGTAAATAAGAAGAAACTTGAACTTTATTGCTTCAACAACCATTACATTCAGTTTGAAAAGGACTTCAATAAGATAGCCTTTTCCTACATATATCTCATTTTTGCTAATTACAACTCTATCAGAAACTAGAACACATTTAAATCCATTCTTGATCAAGAGACCAGCAGAAACAAAGTTTTTCCTCATTTCTGGAACATGACAAACTCTGTTTAGAGTCACCACCTAGTTGGATGTAACCTTTAAACATACTTTCCATAACCTTCAACTTTTGCTATGGAAGAATTTTCCATGTAAATGTTCTCATCAGGTGCAACAAGGGCATATGCTGTAAAAGCTTCTTTTACAGCAAAAATATGTGAAGTGACTCCAGAATCAAGCCACTACTCCTTGGAGTTTCCTACCAAGTTGCATTGAAACATAAGTTCTGCACTTCTTCGTTCTTCTCAACCATATTTGTTTGATTCTTTTTTTTTTTTGCTTCTTTGAAGAGGGGCAATCAATAGTTTTATGTCCAACCTTCCTACAGTTATGACAATTACCCTTGAACCTCCTTTAGGCGGATTGCCTTTTGATCCAAATGGCTTCTTCCTATTTTTGACATTTGGTCCTTCTTCAATAATATTTGCCCTCGCTATTGTTGAACTTGTTAGTAACCTCTTCTCTACCGCTTTGTTGTCCTGTTCAATTCTCAAGCGTATGATAAGATCTTCAACAGACATCTCCTTGAGTTTATACTTTAAGTAGTTCTTGAATTCTTTTCAAAGTGGGGGTAACTTCTCAATGATGGCTGTCACTTGAAAAACATAATTCACAACCAATCTTACATTAAAAACTGCGTGAGTATTGAGAATAAATTGAATAAGTTCAAAATAAAAGTTTTAAATAAACTTATACCTTCAGCAAGGAGATCATAAATTATAACCTACAACTCTGAACTTGGGTAACAACCGCTTTACTGTCTACCATCTTGTAGTTTAGGAACTTTGCCACAATGAACTTTTTCATTCCGACATCTTTAATTTTGTACTTCTTTTCCAAAGCCTCCTAGAGTTCCTTGGATATCTTCATGTTACTGTACACACTGTATAGATCATCTTGCAAGCCACTCAGAGTATAGTTTCTACATAGGAAATCAGAGTGCTTCCAAGCATCAGTCACCAATATCTGTTCATCATCCAGAGTTCCTTCAGGCAGTAGAGGAACACTCTCATTAATGAACCTTTGCAGACTCAGGGTAGTCAGGTAGATGAACATCTTCTGCTGCCACTTCTTAAAATCAATACTAGAAAATTTTGTAAGTTTTCCTGCCAGTGAAACTGTAGGTGCAACATTTGAACGATTTGCAGAAGATATTGATGCAACATTTATCATTCCAGCATTAACTTCACTCGGATTAGACATTGTTTCTATCTCAAGTAGACAGACAATTTAGTATGCAAATACTAATCAATAAGACCGAATTAGAATGTTCCTGAGTTCTATCACAAACAGACAAAAGTCTCAAATCTCAAAACTCAGAGATTCCAGAAAGTAAAAATACAAGAAAAAAAGAAAAAAATTAAATTCCTTAAGCTTGTTATCCCCTTTGTATCAAACAACAACAAAAGCAGTAAACAAAGAAAAAATTAAATGAAATATAAACCAATCTGAGTCCACAGAATACACTGTATGTCATTAAGAAATTTAATCCCCTCACTGTACCTGAGGTTATAGATTATTTTCTCCGAGGATAAAACAGATTAACAACTACAGAATAGCGGTACCTCAAATTTTTATAGTTTTAGTGAACTCAAGAACCAACAATGGCTTTAACACAAACTTAAATTTTACTTTGTAAGAAAATTTATGCAGAAGAAGAAGAAGAATTTTTGATGTCTGAAAAAATGCAGAAGAGTGTCTATTTATAGGGAACATCAGGTGCGAATCCACCTATTCAGAACAGACATGGTACTGTTTGGGAACGATTGTGTCTATTCAAAGAAAATTTACGCGCGAAAATTAAAAGTTTGTTAAACTAACTAATTCCGCGTATTAATTTAATTAAATAATTCGTAAATTAATTTATTTAATAAATAATTTACTAATTAATTAATTAATCAAAAATATCGAAAAAGAAAAATTTTGAGATTGGTTAAATAAATTTTGTCCAAAAAATTTATCAATCAACAATCACATCATTTGCCGAAGCCGAAGCTGTAGCGAGCGATGATGACATCGGTGCGAGGGTCCCTTGACTCTTTAGAGTGAGTGTTTCCTAATATAAGAATAACACTTTTCCTTCTATTTTATAGACGATGGAGAAATGATTCTTCATTTCCCTTTACTTGATTACCCCTTATTCTTCCAGCCTTCATTTCGTTAAAATCTTTATTTCCCAATTCACACTTATTACTTAAATCCAACAACGGTAGTGTCAAATGTGGCTAAATTTTACAATTGGTTAGTTAAGGGCATTTCCATCTTGGAATTTTTTAGGAACTCTATATATACGGCTCAAATATGATTTTTCAGGGATCATCAAAATTTGTACGCAGAAGGAAGAACAATATTATTTTTGTAGGTTCTTATTGTCTATTTTTCGGTTGAACGTATCATTCATGAATTCGTTCCTTCCTAATCGAATTACGAGTGACGAAACACTTTAAATTCTAGGCTTGTGGTGTTTTCATGAAGCTTATAGTTTGACAATCCTGTGTTTATAATGATTTTCCATTTTTGAGTTTCTTACTTATTTCAAGTTTAATTATTTAATTTTCAGGCCAATTACGGAATAATGTTTGTTCCTCATAAATTGGACTTGAAAAAGAAAATTTGCAAGCGTAATAAGAAAAAGTAGAGTTTGTAAACTTTATAGGAAAAATGTAGCGATTTGCTAAGGTAGGTATTTCACATGTGCTTCACCATCAGCCGTAGGAACCAAGTCACGTTTCAGTCTTGCCACAATTTCTGAACTACTTTCACCTACGTACGTAGCAAAATGAGAGATACGAAAATAAATTGTTGAAGGTGATCACTAGCATTATATACATACCTTGTGCTGCAGCGTTGATAGAGAATAAGATAGCATTCATGGTCGGACCTGCCCTAATGCTATCTTTTCAATATTGTGACGACATCACGCTTTGGAAGGAATTTTGAGAGTGAGTTGTACCAAATATGAAGTGAAGGCCCTCAAATTAACATTGCAAACCCAGCTACCCGCAATGTTCTTGTTACATCATACATCATACGGACACCTAGCAACAATTGTCTGTCCGGGGTCATAAACAGAATATATAAGATATTCCTTCACCAAAATAAATTCTTTCTAGTCTTAAGACATTTAACTAACTATGTACCTGTGCAGTCAAATCAGCAGCAGAGACAATAAGAGTGCAAGTAATGGCCTTGGTGAGTATGGGGCGAGAATCGAGCATTTTTAAATACCACCCAATGAATCCTACCTTGCTTCCGTGAAAGAGAGAGGTCTTCAAACAAGCTCTTATGTTGGTTTTATACATCACATAATGATGAGTCCAACAAGTAGGATGGGGAACTATAGGACACCTGCATGCCTAATTTCTTGTGCAAAGTTTGGCTCCCCTACCTATGCATTCACCTTATCAAAGAACAAAATTACTACTAGTAGGGACATTTTCGGACCATATTATAAATTGAGGGTTTTCTAAAATTAAATTTTACATAATCTAAGGATATTTTAAACTATTATTCCCTAAAAATATATATACTAGTTGGTTCAATATATCCTAAAGAATTAAGTGTGCTACCGATTTGGATTAGAATTGATACTAATCCCTCTAATAGATAGAACCTGAAGGAACCCCAAACAAGCCTCTTAGCATATCATTTACATATCCTTGGTCGCGGAAGCAAAATAAACAACAACAAATGACATTAATAAGAAGGATCTTGTAGTATCTTAGAATTAGTTATTACATAATGCTAAATTTTCAAAGTAAACTCGTTTTCCACTTAATCTGCATTTTCTAAAAAAAAATTCTTTTTATTATAAGTGGGAGTTTCAAGTGGTCAAGCAGGCAACAGACCAACTTGCCTGCTTGAGCACTTTGAGAAGATTTATATAATTTTTAGGATTTTTTTATTTTAATTAATTTATTTTATTTTTTAATTATATATATTTAAAAATTATATTAAAAGGGTAAAAAATATTTTTAAATTATATGAAATGAACAAAAATGTCCTGCATTTATAACTTGGTCCAAAAATGTCCTCACCGTCAATACTTTGGTCCAAAAATATTCTTATTGTTATTTAATGGGTCAAAAATGCCCCTTTTCAAATAAATTTATTATTTATTTTATTTATGAAAATATTATTTTCTAATAATATTTTTTTAATTAAAAAATATTTATTCTACTTCAATTCGATAAAAAAATTAAAACTTTTTTTTCCTTTATTATAACTACTATTTTTATCGCCATCTAAATAAAGATTAATATTGGTTTTGCTAATATCTTATATTTATGGCATATATTATATGTTATAGGGGTACGATGTTCTATTTTAATTGATAAAATAAGATTAAAAAAAATTATTTTGTTACATCTTATTAGTTTATATGATTTAAAAAAAAAGAATTCTTTTAAAATAATATTTTATTAGAAACATAATATGTTTAAAAAGAAAACAAAATTATATATTTATTTATAGAAGGACATTTGTTATCCATTTGGTAACAATGAGGACATTTTTGGGCCAAAGTATCGATGACAAGAGTAATTTGGACCAAAGTATAAATAAAGGGCATTTGTTATCTTTTTCTCAAAAATATATTATAAATTACAATAATTAATAACTTAAATATTTAAAAGACATTTATAAAAATTGATTGACCCTTGAATCAATGCCATATAAATAGGGATAGATAAGTAAAATATATCGTTTTAAAATGACGTAAAAGAAATATAGATTTATAATAATTAAAAAATTTAAAAATATAATAAGTTGATTCTCAAAATTTTATCAATGCCACAAAAATTGAGATAAAAAGAGTAACATATATTATTTCAAACCTATGTAAGAAGACTATAAAATATCTAAAAATTATATTAAATTTTAATTTACTTTCTAAATAATATCTATATCGCATAAATTAAATAAAAAAGCAGATATTGGGTTCATGCTAACACTAGCACTAGCACTGCCCATGTCTAGTAGTAATATAAAGGCTGGGCAAAACTAAAGATTTCCATACATTTAGTTAATTACATGAATGTAGTGTGATTAATATTTTGACTAAATTACCTATATTCATGAGAATATTACAATTAGTTAGCAGCCACAATCACTTATTAAAGTTTCCCCGAAAAATTAATTCTTTAAGGGGAGTTTATGAATATTAGTTACATAAGTAATTAATTTAATCAGGTCAGTATTAGAGAATATAACCATCAAAGAGTTGTTTGCAGAGGCATAAAACGATTTATTTGAAAATTTCATGATTGCTATAGTAAAATATTATTATAAATGTTAATGAATTTGGTTCATCTCTATTACACCATTTCCTCAAGTGCATAGTTAAATGAGTGACACTTGTCATATTAAAAATTTAAAGGTCTAATTTAACAAGGCTTTTAATCATATAGTTAAAGAACAAATAAAGAAAAACTCATCAACTTTGGTAAGAAAATCTCATCTTCCATTAATTTTGACTCTTCTTTAATATCATCACTTTAAAATTTTAATTATACTTTCTGATTTATTTTTGATTAGTGATTTGTTTTTAATTTTATTTGAAAATTAATCAAATAAAATCATAAATATCCTTAATAAAATAATACATAAAAGATACAAAATACACAAAAATAACTCAAGATATCTCTAGAAATTTAGTATTAAAAAATAAATAAATTTGAGATGATGCTTTCTAAATTACTTTAACGTATAATATTATATTTTTCATTTATTTTTTGTTGAAATCTTATAAATTACCTTTGACATAATTTTCTTTAAACAAATCTGATTTTTATTGAGGTAAAAGATAAGTATTTGGCAAATAAAATTATGCCAGGAATGAAAGTGTCACGATCCAAGTTTAGGATCTACACGTGACACAGCGAATGGAGAACCTGAAGGAACCCCAAACAAGCCTCTTAGCATATCATTTACATATCCTTGGTCGCGGAAGCAAAATAAACAACAACAAATGACATTAATAAGAAGGGAAGCGAGTCTAAGGGAAATCTTTCATAATAGCATAAGCATAGTAGGAGTCGAGCTCATAAATACAAACCAACATAATATCCAACAACATCTCTACTAGTAAATGGGGTGGGGGCCAAGATATCTCCTGAGCTCACCCTCATAGGTAAGTATTCAAAATATACATAGTACAGTCTTAACAAACATGAAGGAAAAATAGATATTATCCTTGGAGTTGAGAACTCACCAAAAGCTTTCTTCAAATGAACTGAACTAGCCATATAGAGGGGGATGATCAATGGGAGCTCCGGTCCCTACATGGTGATATCATGTAGGCTCAGAGTATGCATTAGTACTTGGAATGTATTAAGTATGTGGAGTGCAATGCAACAAAGACACATGCCATAATATTCAAAATGCATAAATATAGACAATAGATATAATCTCAATATGTCATGTATGATCAATGCTTGTAATAAAACATGCATGTAAAACATTCAACTTGCATAATGTAACATACATATGTGGGAGGAGACCTTAACCGACATATAAGACCAAGCGAGCTACTACTTGAAATTTAGAAGCATGACACCCCCTCAAAAAAGTGTGGTCTACTTGCCAAGGTAAACCATACTTGGCCCCACTTAAGGAGAAAACATGAACCACATGGATCCACTAGTAAAGCCCTTTTAGGGAAATAATACAATCCTATGGTCGCACATAGTTTAGAGACTAAAGACTTTATATAAAGACCCCTTGAGTCGAGCCCCCACCTTAAGCTTCAATCGGTGCTAAGTCTAATCTCACGGAATACTTGAAATAAACATAAGTTTAATCATAATATGAATAACTTGTAAAAGACATGATAACATGGCATGAGTAGCTCATTCACATACTTGACCCCTACATGTGCATATACCTTATATTAGAGGGTAGAAAATAATACATGGACTTAACCCCTTCTAGTAGGTATTGTATTTCACATGAGGGTAGAAACTTGTACATGCTTGACCCCTACTAGCGAGCTTAACTTGAACATGAAGGTAAAATAGTAATCATGCTTGACCCCTCAATTAGACATAATTGGCTCATAATAGGGTAGATTTATAGAATGAGGGCTCAACTTGTCACTTGCAAATCGTAGATACTTTTCATGGATTTAATACATGCTTGGGAGCCCATAATTATCATGAAATCACTTGACTTGCAAATCATGCAATAATTCACCTTTAACTTGTAAATCCTTATCATGTAGTTTTAGTCAAACATGGTGGGTATTTGAAAACATGTACAACCCATGCAATTTATAGAGTAATATCTATAGGAGAGTAAATCATCCAATTTAGAGTCATGCAAATCAACCCACCAACATTATAGTAAAACTCTTAATTTCAGTATCATGAAAACCATCTCAAAGGTGCCCAATATTTTAAAGTTTTCATAGCTCATATCATGCATAGTCTCAATAAACATATATCAACTTATGGAATATGATTAACATGGATATTCATGCATAATCAACCAATGCTTGCTAAGCCCTAACATAATTCACATTTATAATACATAATAAGAGATACCCATAATGAATACTACTTGAAATCATGAAGTTTTCATCAAAAGAGAGGGTTGAGCTCCATGGGTGAAAGGACCCATGGGTGAAGACCCACATACCTTAAACTTTGAATTTCTTGAAATTGAATTGAGGAAGACTTGAGACTTGATTTGATTTCTTGAAATCCAAAGCTTGTTCTTGAAATCATTGAATTTGAATGGGGATTTTGATAATGTTTTGGAGAGGTTTTGAGAGGGTTTTGTGAAATTCTAGAGTTGAAAAAATGGTTAAGAATGAAGGATTTCACGTTTAAATGGGCATAACCTACCCAAATGCCTTTGTACAAAATAGAACAACGAGGAAAAAGATAGGTTGACATGGTTTTGGGAGAAAATTATAGATTTTACTGAAGTGCAGGACACACGAGCCATCCTACGAGTTGTAGCCCTAGCTACGAGTCGTAGGGTGCTCTTATAGCTAGAAATAGTGAGCAAAATCAAGAATCTACTAAGTGAAGGTCAGCCCTACGAGGCCACTCTATGAGTCGTAGGTCTCACTACGACTCGTGTAGGTGGGATCCTAGTAAGGAACAATGAGCTAAAAGTTTGGACCAAGAACTGAAGGCCTAGACTACGAGAGGAGCATACAAGTCGTAGCCTAACAACAACTTGTAACAATGGGTCGTAATAGTCATATCCAAAATGCCAAGTGCTTACTACGAGACCCCTATTATGAATCGTAGCTTACCCTACAAGTCAAACCTATGCAACATACCTACTGCCAGCTGCCTTTTCTATTTAATTTGTAGGGTAAAATAGTAAATAGTATAAATACTTAATGATACGATTTTAGAAGGAGACTTTTGATAGACTTCAGACCTTGAATATTTTGTACAACACATTGAATATTCTCTCTTAAATATTCTAAGGGTTTTTTTAGGGTTTAGGGTAGATTCCTATTTTTAATTTGAAGACCCACTTTTGGGGATTAAAAAATCACATTATACTCATTTGCCATTAATCCAAGCTTGTGGTCTTCTAACTTGAAGGTGTTCTTGTTCTTCATTATTTTGGGTAAATTCTCAACTATGTCTTCTCTAGACCCCACATGTAGGATTCCACTGGGTATGTTGTTGTTGTTATCTCAACTATGTCTTCTATTTTTATTGTTATTGATTTTTCCTTAGCTATGAGTAGCTAACCACCCATAACTTGGGGTTGTGGGAACCGTGAGTAGTTGACTTGAAATAACCTATACTTTGTGCATTTCTTTGGTTGGGGTTTTGCATGTATTGTTTGTTTTGCTTCATTTTGATTGTTGTTTGGTGGTGACCAATACCAAACCTTGTCTACTATCATGATCCCGACCAAGGTAGTGATGAATAGGAAAAGGGAAGCAAATGACAAGATTCGATTGATGTGTTCTCGTCTAATCAATCAAACTTGACCAATGGGAGGTTGACTGGGACAATGGGTAATAGTTAGTTGGCACACCATGGTTGCCGACTAAGCGCCATGGTGAAATTCAACCTTCACCCTCATAAGAGGGCTGGAAGAATCTAAGTTACCATCTAACATGCGAATTCCAAAGTAGAGTTATGTTGTCTAGAAAAATTAAGTCAACGCATCATGGGAAAACAATTCCCAAGTTATCCCTAATTTGAGTGTCTTATCGCATAATTAGTGTAGTGTTTATTTTTATTCTTCATTTTGAATCACAAACCCCCCACCCCCATCCCCATTTTAGAGACTTTGGTAATCGATACTTGAAATGATTGATAATAGATCTATATAGTCAAGCCCTGTATTCCCTATGGATTCGACCCTAACCTTTGGTTAGGTTTATTGTTGACTGGGACCGCTTTGTTATTGGATCATGAACATCAAGTTCCTTTATTATATGATTCATGTTCTTTTTTATACGGATATATTATTTCAAAGAATTCAGCATTATCTTATTCAGTTACCGTATTAACATGAATGTCAGAATTTTTTGATCTATGCATCAAAAATTGATATGCTTTACTGTTCAAGGCATATTCTATGAACACACAATCTACCGTCTTGGGTCCTATTTTTGTCCTTTTAGATTTAGGAATCTGGACCTTAGCCAAACACCCCGACACTTTCAAGTATTCAAGGTTAGGCGTTCTCCCTTTCTATTTTTCGAATGGAGTAGATTATGTTTTACTATGGGGAATTCAATTGAGTATTCGATTAGCCATAAGGATAGCTCCCCTCCATAAGTTTTGGGGTAAACCAAAACTGATTAACATGACATTTATTATCTCCTTAAGTGTTCAATTTTTTCTTTCAGCAATTTTATTAATTGTGGTGTGTAAGGGGCTGTCGTTTGATGAATAATGATATATTTCAAACATATTTCCTCAAAAGGAGATTCACATTCTTCACCCCTATAACTATTGATCATTTTGATCTTTTTGTTAAGTTTTGTTTCAACTTCACTTTTGTATTATTTGAATGCTTCAACTGCCTCATCCTTACTACTAAGTGAATAAACATAGCAGTATTATGTACAATCGTCAATAAAAGTTATGAAATATTTCTTTCCATCGCGAAATGGTATTGACTTCATGTCACAAATATTTGTGTGAAGTAAGTCTAAGGGATTTGAATTTCTTTCAACAGACTTATAAGGATGCTTGACATACTTAGATTTCGCACATACTTGACATTTTGACTGTTTATTTGCAAACTTAGGCAAAAGATTCAAATTACTCATTTTTCACAAGGTTTTATAATTTACATGTCCTAAACGTGAATACCATAGATCATTTGACTCAAGTAAATAAGAAGAAATCTGAACTTTATTACTTTCAACAACCATTACATTCAATTTGGAAAGGCCTTCAATAAGATAGCCTTTTCCTACATACATCTCATTTTTGCTAATTACAACTTTATCAGAATCTAGAACACATTTGAATCCATTCTTGATCAAGAGACCAGCAGAAACAAAGTTTTTCCTCATTTCTGGAACATGACAAACTCTATTTAGAGTCACCACCTAGTTGGATGTAATCTTTAAACATACTTTTCGTAACCTTCAACTTTTGCTATGGAAGAATTTTCCATGTAAATGGTCTCATCAGATGCAACAAGGGCATATGCTGCAAAAGCTTCTTTTACAGCACAAATATGTGAAGTGGCTCCAGAATCAAGCCACTTAGACATAATTGGCTCATAGAAGGGTAAAATAGTAATCATGAGGGTAAAATAGTAATGGATATTCATGCATAATCAATCAATGCTTGCTCAATCCCAATATAATTCACATTTATAATGTATAATAAGAGATACCCATAATGAATGATACTTGAAATCATGAAGTTTTCATGAAAAGAGAGGGTTGAGCTCCATGGGTGAAAAGACCCATAGATGAAGACCATATACCTTAAACCTTGAATTTCTTGAAACTGAATTGAGGAAGACTTGAGACTTGATTTGAGTTCTTGAAATCTAAAGCTTGTTCTTGAAATCATTGAATTTGAATGGAGATTTTGATAATGTTTTGGAGAGGTTTTGAGAGGGTTTTGTGAATTCTAGAGTTGAAAAAATGGTTAGGAATTAAGGATTTCACGTTTAAATGAGCATAACCTACCCAAATGCCTTTCTACAAAATAGGAAAATGAAGGAATTAATTGCAGTAGTCTGCACCATAGGCGCCATGCGGACCAGGCGCGAAAGGGACAATTGCACTACTGCGCACCCCAGGCGCATTGCGGCCTGGGTGCGCATGCTCTCTGGAATTGTTCCCGTTGTGAAAATTATTTTTCACAATAGATCTTTTAAAACCTAAGGGTTACCTATTGCCCACTCAATTTTTCTCCTTCAACAAGAATATGAAGTTGAATTTTTGAAATCATGCGCAATTTTTGAGATATTTGAAAAATACAATTATGGGGCATTCCGAAGCACATGAGGAGTGTTCAATATTTCCCCCTTGAAAATATTCATCCTCAAATGTCAAAGAAACTTATGTAAGAGATGAAATCATGAGACATCCAGCCCAACATGAATGCAACAAATGCACTTAAACATCATTCTTAAAAAGTTTCACACACATGCATCAAAATCATCAAAACTAGTCAACATGAACATGTATGCATGTGAAAATAGCATGAGGGCTGGAACTTAAGACTTGAAATCATAGATAGGACTTAAATCATTACCTTTGGCTTGAGTAGAGTAGAAGAGATACAAATATCATTTCTTCATGTCCACTTCGGCTTTCCATGTGGCACTTTCAACTTGTTGATTCCTCCAAAGGACTTTAATGGATGCCACGTCTTTGTTTCTCAACCTTTTCACTTGCCTATGCAATATCTATACTGAGACCTCCTCATAGGTCAAGTTATCATCCATTACACCCACAACTTCTAAGGGCACTATAACACTTGGGTCACCAAAATATTTCCTCAACATATACACATGGAAGACCGGATGAACCATGTTTATATCTATAGGAAACTCTAATTCGTAGGCAACCTTACCAATTCTCCTCAATTATGGTGACTCTATTGAGTTGCCAGTAACCGATGCACATTCTAAGTGAGCCGTCTTTCGTTCTTACAAATAACACTGGTACACCTCAAGGTGACTTGCTAGGCCTTATGAAACCCTTTTCCAACAAATCCTTCAATTGATCCTTCAACTGTTTCAACTCTGCCGGGGCCATACGGTAAGGAAGAGTGGAAACATCCTTCATAATACCAATTATCCTCAAAATTCTATAAGTTCCCACAAATGTTGGGCTTAATTTCCCTTTCTTCCCAAATCTGACCACATCCTTCATAAGTGAGACCTTCAAGTAAACCTAATCATCAATATTAAACTCAAGGTCTCTTCTCCTCACATCAGAATAAGACTTTTATCTATTTTGGGCCGTCTTCAATCTCTCCCTTATCAACCTCACCTTCTCCAAAACCTCCATAACAAAATCTGAGCCTAATAAAGCCATCTCCCCCGCATCAAACCACCCAATCGGGGATCTATAATGCCTACCATATAAAGTTTCAAAGGGAGCCATACCAATACTAGAGTGGTAGCTATTGTTGTAAGCAAACTCAATAGTGGAAGATATTCATCCCAACTTCCCTTAAACTCTAAAACACAAGCCCTAAGCAGATCCTCAAGAGTTTGAATTGTTCTTTCAGCTTGACCATCCGTTTGAGGATGAAAAGTCGTGCTAAGCTTGTCCTTGGTACCAAGACCCTTTTGGAAGGACCTCTAAAAATGAGAAGTGAATTGAGCACCATGATCCGAAATAATACACAATATTACCCTATGCAATATAACCAACTTATGAATATATAATTTGGCATAATTTTCAGCACCATAAGTTGTTTTAACTGGTGAAAAGTGATCTGACTTTGTCATCCTATCAATAGTAACCCATATAGAATCAAAGTGTTTCCAAATCTTTGGCAAACCAATCACAAAATACATGTTGATTTCTTCCCACTTCAAGTAGGAATATCTTGGGCTAGGCCACCCGACCTTTGATGTTCGGTTTTCACTTGTTGGCAATTGTGATAACCAACTACAAACTTGGCAATATCCCTTTTCATACCACCCAACCAATATACTCCATCAAGTCTCTATATATTTTTGTGGAACAAGGATAAATAAAATAAGATGAATTATGGGCCTTCTTCAAAATCAGCTCCCTCAAGTCATCAACATTAGGCACACATAGCCTACCTTGGCACCTAAGAACACCATCGCCCCCTTGGGAGAAATTCTCCACTTTACCATCCCTCACCAAAGCTTTCAACTCTAGCAAGGCGAGATCAAGGTCTTGTTTTGACTTGACTTCTTCAATCAAAGAAGATTTGGAGCCATCAACAACCACTACACCACCATTTTCAACTTCATTCAACCTAATCCCCAACCTAACTAATCAGTGAACTTCTCTAGCCACCTCTTTGTTACCATTATCAATATGTGCTAGACTAGCCATGAACACTCTACTTAGAGCATTGACCACAACATTAGCTTTGCCAGGATGATAGTGCACACTTATGTTATAATCCTTAAGGAGTTTCTAACCACCTTCTTTGCCTCAAGTTAAGAGCTTTTTGTATTAACACATATTGGAGACTCTTGTAGTCGGTAAACACATCTACACGAACCCCATACAAATAATGACACCATATTTTCATAGCAAACACCATGGCTGCCAATTCAAGATCATGGGTGGGAAAATTTCGCTCATGCACCTTTAGTTGCCTAGAGGCATAAGCTATCACCTTGCCATTTTGCATCAAAACACATCCCAATCGAAAATAAGATCGTAGATAAGCTTATCCTTTAAAGTTTTAAAACTCTTTTCACATTCATTGATCAAAATAAATTTTTCTTTCTTTTGTGTCAACTTTGTCATAGGGGAAGCAGTAGAAGAGAAACTATTCACAAACCTCCGATAGTACCCCACTAAACCTAAGAAATACCTAATATTCGTTGGAGTCAAGTACCTAGGCCAATACCTTATCACTTTCATCTTCTTAGGTTCCACTTGGATTCCATCACCCTACACCACAAGTCCTAGGAATGCAACCTCTTTAAACCAAAATTCACACTTGTCATATTTAACAAACAACCTCTCATTCCTCAAAATTTGCAACACCACCACCAAATGATTCACATGCTCTTCTTCACTCCAGGAATAAATCAATATATCATCTAGGAAGACCACTACAACCATATCAAGATAGTGTTTTAAAGTTCATATTCATGAGATCCATAAATATTGCCGGTGTATTAGTCAAGCCAAAAGGCATTAGCACAAATTGAAAGTGCCTATACCTAGTCCGTAAAGCCGCCTTGGGAATATCACACTCCTTCACCCTCACTTGATGGTACCCGGATCAAAGATCAATCTTAGAAAAGTGACTAGCCCCTTGTAGTTGATCAAAAAGGTAATCTATCCTTGATAGAGGATACTTGTTCTTTATGGTGACTCTATTGAGTTGCCAGTAACCGATGCACATTCTAAGTGAGCCGTCTTTCGTTCTTACAAATAACACTGGTACACCTCAAGGTGACTTGCTAGGCCTTATGAAACCCTTTTCCAACAAATCCTTCAATTGATCCTTCAACTGTTTCAACTCTGCCGGGGCCATACGGTAAGGAAGAGTGGAAATAGGTTGTGTATCGGGTAGGAGGTCTATGCCAAAATCTATTTTCCTTTTGGGAGAAACACTGGGATGTTTATCAGGAAAGACATCAAGAAATTTATTGACCATCGAAACCAACTCAATAGGAAGGACTTTAGACTCAACATCCCTAACCCTTACAAGATGGTAAATGCAACCCTTAGAAATCAATTTTTCTAAGCTTTAAGACAAGAAATGAACTTACCTTTAACCATCACATTACAAATTTACCACTCAAGAATGGGTTCATTAGGGAATTGAATCTAACTTTATGGGTTCTACAATCAATAGAAGCATGATATGCATGTAGCCAATCCATCCCAAGAATAATATCAAAATCCACTATGTCAAGTTCAACAAAATCACAAGGCAAAACTTTATGTAATATGGACAAGGGACAATCCCTATAGACTCTTCTAGCAATAATGGACTCATCGACGGGGGTAGGCACTTCATAGGGTTCACACAATAATTCAGAACACACATGAAGCTTATTGGCAACAAAAGGAGTAATGAAAGAAAAAGTGGCACCCAGATCTATCAATGCATACACATCATAATCAAAAACCTTTAACATACCAGTAACAACATCGACACCTTATCTACTCCTTGCCTCCCTTGAAGAGCATAGAACCGATTTTGCCTGGAGCACCCCTTGTTGGCCTCCCTTTGCCCTTTGACCCACATTAGCACCTTGGCCTTGAGGACGACCATCCATGCCCTTGTTTTGAGCATGAGGGGCAATCAATAATCTTGTGACCCACTTTACCACAACCATAGCAAGCATTAGAATCCTTCAAGCATGGATCACCATGACTCCTCCCACACCTTTGGCACCTAGGATGAGTCATCCCACCATTGCCACCTTGAAACCTTGGGCTAGACACCTCATCATTAGCAAAACATCTTGTTTGGAGCATTAGAGGACCCTTGGGCTTTGAATTGTGACCTTGTTGAAAATGACCACTATAGAGATTGGCCAAATCGCATGGTGAAATTCACCTCTCACCTTTGATAAAAGGCTTGGTGAACTTAACTTATCGTCCTAGATGCTGGTCCTAGATGCTGTACACTAGAAAAAAATTAGGTTATCCAGTGATACTGAGTTGAGTAATCATGGGGAACACAATACTCTAGTTTCTCTCCATATTGATTTCTCTCTTATGTTAGTTTAGTTTTGTTTTCTGTTGATTATTACGAACCCCCCTTTGGGAAAGTAAGTTGCTTAACCACTCAAATTGTAGTTATTGAATTCTCTTGAGTCTACGTATTCCTTGTGGGTTCGACATTGACTGTTCTATCCTCTAAAAAGGAGGTGTAACTTGGGTGACATCAAGATTTTGGCGCCATTGTCGGGGAATGCGCCTAGACTTAGTTAATTCATAGTGATTTAAGTGTTAATCCTTATTTCCCATACTTTCTATTTTGTTTTTGTTTTTTTGTTCTTTTTCAGGGTTAAGTGTAGTGTATGCCCAACACCTGGAGTCAAGGCAATCCCTTAACTCCATTTGATCCAAAGATCTACAAAACGTTGAGAAGAATGGCCTAAGGTAATACCAACAATGTTGCCAATGCAGTTTTGAACAGGAACAATAATGATAATGTTGAGAATGAGAGACCACCTCTTTTGAGGACATCGCTCCACAATCTCAGGATTTTAATGTCAATGCTTATCAGTGGAGTCAATACAGGCTAAATCTAATGGCTATGGAGGTGACTGGAGCTATTGTATTGGCACCACTACCGGTTGAGACAAAGTTCACAGTCTTGAGTAGGTTGTTTCAGATGCTGCAAAATCATGGGCTATTTGCAGGCTTACCATCGGAGGATCCTCATAGCCATCTACACAATGTGGCATTCGTCTGCAATAGCATGATAGGAGCATAAAATCTATGGATGCTATGGGACTTAGTGTCTTCCCAATGTCCCTTATAAGCAATGCAGTATTATGGCTATCTAAGCTTCCACAAAGTTCAATCACCAATTGGGCAGACTTGCAGAAGGCTTTCTTGGAGAGGTACTTCCCTAGATCGAAGAAGCTCAAGTTGATGGACTAGATTAACAACTTTGAGCACTTTCTGGTGATTCAATCAGTACTACTTGGGAGCAGTTTACCAAATGTTTGAGGAGCACCCCAAACCATAAGATAGTCGATTATGCTTGGTGGAGATCTTCTATCGTTCCCTTGATGAGAATCGTCAGGCTTATGTTGACACTATCATGGGGGGATGTTCTTGGATCAACCATTTAAAAGGATCGCAGTGCGGATGGAAAGAGTGGTCAAGACTAATTGTGCATGGGGGTAGAGAGACAGATTATCTACCAAAAGTTTGTGCGCTGTCAGTGTTGGTCTAGAGCAAGCAAGAATCAATAAGGAAATCATGTAAAAGCTTGCCTAGATTAACACAGGTATAGAGGTGATGATAAAGTAGAACCAGGAGTGAGTGAATGTAATAGCTCATCACACTCCACGTGCATCCATGTATGATGAGCCTTATTATGACAAGGACGCGTGTTTTGTTGTTGATCAGAAGGGGAGTTTCTAGACCAACGCCCAAGGGTCTAATCAGGACTATTAGCGCTAAGGTCAAGGGAACCAAGGTCGGAACTTTAATAGAGATAGAGCTTACAAGGACAGCCGTAAAGGATATTATGAGAAGAATATGGGTCCAGAGAGAGATGTAGATTAGGGTGGCAAAGAAGGCTTCAGAAATGGTCCTTATGTGCCACCATATAACCGTAACTCAGATGCAAGTAGTTCCAGAATTGAGGAGATATTTGATCGCCTGTTGAAGAGAGCTGAGACACAGGATGAGACTCTGAGGGGCATGAAATCTGAAATTTCTAGTATAAATCAAAAAATAGAGTCTTACTCTGTGTCTATCAAGCAATAGTTTGGTCAAGTGTCAACTCAACTTAACCAGCATTAGAGGGGTACACTTCCTAGCAACACGGTTCAAAATCCTAAGAATGAAGTACAATGTATGGTGGTTACTATGCAGGGTCTCAAGAGCATCATTGATCCTCGCATGCCAATTAATGAGGAAGATGTTCGAGATGATATGGATGCAACCAATAATATGGAGATAGGAGATGATCATGGCAAGGATGGGGTGAGTGAAGCTGCTGATGCGCCACAGAAGTTGAAGTCCATTCCTAGGCTTCCTTCTCCATTTCCTCAAAGACTCAAAAAGAGGGAGGAGGAAGGCAAATTCAAGAACTTTTTCTCAATACTTAAACAACTTTCTATCAACATCCCTCTCATTGAGGCATTGGAGAAGATGCCAGGGCATGTTAAGTACATGAAGGACCTGATCACTAAAAATTGCACAGTGAGCTAGGAGCTCTCCCAAGAACTTCAATATTTAGTGCTTTGCTACGAGGTCCCTGGTCTAGAAGCGAAAAGATCTTGGTGCTTTCACCATGCCTTACACCATTAGAGATGTGGATTAGTAAGGGCACTATATGATCTAGGTGCTAGCATTAATTTGATGCTTCTTGCAGTCTATAATAAACTTGGATTGGGAGCCCCTACTCCGACGAGCTTGCAGCTATTGATGGCGGATTGCACGGTGAAGAAGCCTATGGGGATATTACATAATGTGCTAGTAAAATTGAAAAGTTCATATTCCTTGCAAACTTTATGATCCTAGATTGCGAAGTAGACTTCAATGTCGCAATCATCTTGGGAAGACCGTTCCTAGCCACTGGGCGAGCACAAGTGGATATGGAAGTTGGTCAACTTAAGTGCAGATTGAATGAAAAAGAAGTCATCTTTAATATTTGTCAGTCTATGAAGTGTCCTGATGATCTAAAGAGTAAAGTCTGACTAACCAATTTGTCTAAGTCGTGCCGCGACAATAAATCAGCCACTACTTAGGAGGCAACCTAAGATTTTTGATGTAGTAATATAGTTATAGGATTACTTTTAGCTTTTTTTTATATTCATAGGTAGTTAGTTTCTTGTACTTTGATTGTAATTTTGGATATTGGGTTGGTTAGATATAAGGTAACAGTGTGTTCTATGAAGAATGTGTAGGTACAGGACTAAGTTAGCCATTTTTGGCTGAGAAGAGCATCAAGAAGTGTGTATAGGACTGGGTCTATGCATCATAAAACACTTTAAGAACTGTTTCCCATCTCATAGAGATTTCCAGTGAGTAAAGAAATCATGCACTCCAGTCCATGAGCCAACTTTATGATCTGTAGAAAAAACTATGGGTCGTGAATGGGGCTTGTGGACCCTAGGTAAGTTCCCAAAAAAATTTTCTAAGTGTTGAGGTTTCTACCACTAACTCTATGAGTTTTAAATCACTTTATGATTCATAGATTGGTCTGTGAAATCCAGTCCTGAAGTCTAGGATTTGGATATTCTACGAAACCATGGTTTATGGGCCGTAAAATACTCTATGGCCCATAATCAGGGTTTCATCGAGTCCAGGCCCATTAAACATTCAATTGACCTGCTGAAGGTATAATTTGACCCCATTCTCAACCTAATTTACAAAAATAACTCAGTCAACCCCTCCCCCTTGTGAATTAGATCACCGATAGCAACAAGACCCCATTTTTTAGTGACCTTTTTGGCAACCTATGGTTTAGTGCCTAGACACCTCCTTCATCTTCTTCAACTTAATCAAACATCCTAGTAAGTTTTCAGTTAATTTGAAACCTTTAATTTGCCTTGTTTTGTATGATTGAATTGTAAATTGTATTGGGAATGGTGTTTAGATATGAAATTCATATTTGATATTAATTCGTGCTATTTGAAATTAGGTTGCCCATGTTTGAATGATTGTCTAAATCTGGAATTGGGCACTTTGGCCTTGTGTGAATATTTTGAATAGTTGTTAATGCCTATTGAGTCACCCACTATGTATGATGAAATGATTTTGTTTGTGAATTGGTGGGTTATAGGTGCGTAATCTTGTTGAAATCAATCATAAGTGGTCAAAATTATAGGGTAAATATGCTTAATCACTTTTGATAGGGTATATGTATTGTAGAACATGTTGGGGGTATTGGTTGTGGTATGGAAATCATGTGGCTGTGTGTGTTTCTCTTCGATGCTAGTAGAATACTTGTTAAAAAGGTCATTTGGGGTCCATTGTGATTAGCTTAGAAACTTAGGTAACTGAGTTTTCTTGTTTACGTGTGGCCTTTACAGCCTGTTGATCATTCCACGAGTCATAATTGCCCCTCATGTAAGATTCTAGAAACTTAAAGTTTCTGAGTATCCATTGGACAAAACATTCCATGAGTCATGGATCATTTTACGATTTGTAGATAGGTCTTGTAAACCCTTGCCTGAAATAGATTCACTCTCATGAAATCTCTATAACCCAGTCTATGACTCGTAAACAACTTTACGAGTCATACGTGGTATCGTAGATTTTTCCAGTTACAAAAATTATTCAAACACCTATTTTGTAAGAGTTCTTTATGTCCTGTACCACCAACTATGTATCGTAAAGAGTCTTTCGTATAACCCTTCTGCAACTTAATCCAATTATTTTTGCATTTCAATTTTTTATTAGTAGGTCTAACCAATATGCGTAAATGTTCATATTTCAGGTTCTATAGCCCCAAAATCCAAACGCAATAAGATCCTAGCCCTATAGAGGAGGCTTAAAGATGAGTCTTTAGATGATGAGTAGGCCCTCACTCCGAACAGATTAGCAGAGGACCTTGGAGTTACTCCAAACCCAGAGGCCGATAGACCACAAACTAGAGCTATTATTAGGGCTGGGCAAGCTTAAGCTCTCATTATTCGTACTCTCCAGTCTGATAAGGAAGGTAATGATGGGAGTGAGTATCTAGATGACTCCATCCAGAGAGGAGTCAAGCTCTACAATAGGCTCTGAAGATAGAACGAAGACAGAGTTTTCCACACTACCTCGATCATCACCTCTAGACGCTCTATGTAGCCAGTGATGCATCAAGGGCATGAAGGATATATATATAGAGGGTGTACAATTAATAGAGTGGGCCAATCCAGCCTGCTCTATCTATAAGAAGCCTCTACTCATCTCAGGTAGACTCGATAGTGTCCTCAGTCGGTTGGACACAAAAACTCGGTATAGGCTCCAATGGCTTACACATACACTTGGACGATACTCCCCGACCATGGTAAAGGAGTTTTATGCTTATTATGTGGCCATTATTCAAAGCACTCTTCCTAAGGGGAAGAAGCCCCTCGCTCAACCTAGACTGACCGAGACCAGAGTGAGGGGCTGGCAGGTGGATATATCAGAGGTCATCATCTGTCAAATAGTATTTGGACCAGATTTCCCTGCCCCCAGATCCAATACAGAGTTCGACTTCAGGGTAGGGTAGATGAGGGGACTCACTTGTGGTGAAAGATCTACAGTAACGTGCTGCTTTTATGAGATAGGTCACCAGATATATTATTGAGTAGGGTCCGAAACCTACATAGTTCACCACTTACTCAGAGCCTATTGTCAAGGCTTCTCGGATTTCTTGTCAAGTATCGGTAGGCTATGGTTGGTCATGCATCAGGCCTACACTTGTTGATAATACGTTGATGTTAGAGCTCACATTTTTAGTTGCCAATATCTTAGTTGGCTATGATATTGATTTGGCCTACCTCATAGCCTTGTAGATTCATGAGGCCATACTAAAAAGGTCGACCTCCATCCCATTCCCATGCTTGATATACAAGTTCTGTCTAGAGTCAAGGGAGGAGAGTTTGTTGGACTAGCTAATTGAGGCACATCGTACATTGGATCCCAGCCTGATCAAGGCTGAAGAGAACCCAGTAGCACTCCAGCGAGCACAACCTCCACCCATGCCTGAGATATTCACCCTATTTCCATCGCCTAATGGTTCATAGACTGCCACTACCATGGGTGCCACTATTGAGGAGAGGCCCCCGCAGCTCAAGGCAAATGAGGAGAGGGGGCCCACCTTTTTTTTTCCTGCACCACAGGCTAGAATTTCACAGGCGACTCCTGTGGGCATGGTATATGTGTTTGCAATATCAATCATGGCCATGGTGCAGAGGTTATCACGCGTTGAGTCATAGTTGACTCAGCTTATTCATCAGATCAAACCATGGGTCTGCCAGGCCATTTCAGACTCGAAAGGTCGTATGTAGGCATTCACGCTCGCTACCAATCAGGATTGCATCTCTACTATGGATGCTCATATTGACGCCTTCGAGGAGAGGATACAGAAGAGCTTGAGCAAGCCCCGACCATTAGACTTGTCAGCCATTCAGACGAAGATCTAATAGCTCTGGATTGACATGACAACAACACTTGTGACACTGGTGACACTACCAGAGACCATACTCCCAGTGCCAGTGGTTGATCTTTTTTCTCCCCATGAGCCTATCTAGTCTTCTCATGGGAAGATACCCCACCAAGATGATGATCTTGATGTTATACACTTTTAGGTAAGGATGACTGAGCAGTAGGAGCTTGCGCTTGCCTTGAAGGAGTCGAGATGAGAGACAGAGATGAGACAGGCTCATGAGTAGAGCAGGTGAGGGTTACTGGTCCCTCCGGATAGAGTACTATTGCTGAGCAGACTACCCCGGAGGAAGAGGGTGGCCAGACTCAGCCACAAACTGGAGCTTAAGCGCCCAGGTATGCTTTTTGACGCCTTTATGTTTTTGTTTGTTATTGATTTTCTGCATTGGGGATAATGTACAACTTTTTCGATGGGGTATGAGTAGTTATGAGCCTCAGTGAAGTCTGAGTAGCTTGGGTCTATAACTACCCCAATTTTTGATCCCAGGGTTTTCTTGTCTGTATTCTTTTTCCCTGTCGATATTTACTTTCTATTGAAATGGCACGTTTAGGATGTTTAGATTATATTTGTAGCATATAGTACTAATACCTGTGCATATAGCATATTTTTGTGTTTTTGTTGAAAAAATGATACCCATCAAATCTTTTGATAAGTAGTTAGATAGCAACCATGTATGTTTAGGTGTGTGACAATGTTTGTTCTGATAAGTGAGGATAAATTGAGATAAAAAGTATGATCTAAGAATCTATTATTGATAATGCATGTAGTGCCATGTGAGTATGAGTTTAATTTACTAGATTCTTGTGTTGTGTGCTAATTTAGAACTTGCCTTGTTACTCTAAGTTAGACTGTAGATTAATTGGATTAGAAAAGGATCTTAGGCTATTATTCATACTAGCCCACTTAGCCTCAAATGACCAACCAAAACTATGAGATATCCCTTGTTTCTAATGTTTGAGCCTAACATGTACCTATTATTTGAAAACACCTGGTTAACCTAGCCTTATTATTTGTAAAATCCTAAAATTAGCCCTAGTCCTTCCTTGAATATTGTGCATCTTGACTAAGGAAAAAAGCCTAAGTTGAGGGTGGCTACCAAAAGTAGCCCTGGTTCTAAGGACAGATATTATGCACCTCAACACAGGCCAAATGCCTAAGTTGAGGGTGGCTGGTGTAAGGGTGAAACACAAAAATAAGGGGGTAAATTAGTGATATAGAGAAAAAGGAAAAAAATCATGTATTGGGTGCAAGAAAAATAAGTGATGCCTTAGTTGTGAGATAAAAGAAAAATGAATTGTAAAAGCAAGGCAAAAAGTTGAAAAATAAAAAGAATGCACCTAGAAAAGCTTGAAAAAGGAGGAAGGCAGAATGAGATGAAAATAAGAGAGTTGGTAAGGTGAAAGTGTAGAAAAATGCAGTGTCAAGGAGGGCCTTTAGTCGCTATGCTCCTAAAATACCATACCAACCCCCCCTAAGCCTACGTTATAAGCCTAGAAAGTCCTAAAGTGATTTTGGTCTAGTTAGTTAAAGGTCTGAGTCATGAGTATAGGGGCAAGCCTATAGTATTAGGTAGGATACATGAATATCTATTGTGAGAATGAATGATTTTGCATAGTCCCGAGGTTATACATGAAAGTAGCATTGAGCGTCAAATATGGAACTTCTTTCTCCAAGGGCACTTGCATTGCACTGTTAGTAATAAATTTGTTTAGTGACTGTGGATTGTTAATAGTACCTTACTTTTCATAGTTTGGTTGAATCATATACTTGTAATACCCTATAATTAATTAAGGGTAATTTGGTCTTTAGCTTTTGTTTTCCATCAATTTAATTAAGAAAAGAAAAGAAAAAAGAAAAAAAAGTTGAAAAAATATAATAGGGCTAAAAGCCCCAAACCCTCTATGGCAGCAACATGCTACAAATTACAAGAAAAAAAAAGAGAGAAGAAGGAACATTCTGAGGAAATTAGTGAAGGAAAAACGCAACTACTATTGAAGCCTATCACGACCCAAGCCTAGGGCCTAGATGTGACACGGCGAATGGGGAATTCGAAGGAACCCTAGACAAGCCTCTTAACTTGTCATTATACATCATTGGTCGTGGAAGCATATGAAACATTAAAGAGCAAGAATAGGGGCAAAAGGGCGAAGGAAAAAGCTAGCACAATATCATAGTCAAGAGAAAAGAGTCAAAGTCATATCATAGACACATAACATGTCCAACAAACACCTTTAATACACATATAAGAGCGGGAGCTAAGAAAAGCAATCGGACTCACCCTCATAGTCAAAATAGAGAATAAAGAAAAATGTCTCAATATATAATAAGAGCAACATAGACTAAGGTCCTCGAAGTAGAGGACTCACCAACTAGCTTGAGTAGTATCGAACTAGCCACGTGTAGTAGGTGGATGATAAACTTGGGCACCGGTTCCTACATGGTGATATCACATAGGAAAGAGTATGCGTTAGTACGTTTGAATGTACTAAGTATGTAGGATGCAATGCAATGAGAGATAAATATCATAATCAAAATGCATAACAATAGGCAATAGATATCATATAACAATATGACATGTATGATCAATGCTTAAGTAAAACATTCTTAAGTAACTCATGCTTAAATAGGATAACATATTTGTAGGATGACGAAGCTAGATTTCCAAAGTACAAATCCCTTGGTAGGTTGGTCATGATACCAGCCCATCACCCAGGTTCATCCAACACTATATAGAGAGATATCATATACATACTTTCCTTCTATCATCATCATAACATCATATACATACTCTTACTTCATCATCATAACATCATTCATAGCATAAGACATGCTTTGGACCTTCAATTCCTCAAGAAACCATGACCAAACATTTTATCAAACACGTGATAGGTGTGTAATGGGGATATAAAACCATGCAATTTACAGATGAAGTCATTCAAGAAAATCTATTATAAAACCATCAATACAAACCTTGAAACACCCTCAAGAAATATACATCACAACCCCTCATCAAATTTTACAATAGATCTAAGATTTATAACTCACAACATAGCAAAATAGTCACAACTCATAGACATGTTCATACTAGTAAACCCAATTGTGAAATCAACTTTGAATCAATTCATTATATTGCATATAGAAAGGACATGGATATAGTCGGTTCTCCTGGGCCTTAAAGGCAATGGGTGCTAGTCTGCCTTAATAGTATTTGGGGCGTGATAGGTTTAGAGTTGCTCGGAATTGAGATTGGGAAGAATGGAGGCTTGGAAATGATCTTTGAATCCAATGTTGTTCTTGGGTTTCCTTGAAATGGAATTGGGGCTTGATGGAGGCTTTTGAGAAAATTGAGAGTGTATTTGAGATGAGAGTAATGAGTTAGAACATTTGGATATATTGTTTAGGTCTTATAGGAAGGTTAAGACAACATTGAAAGTCTAAAAAGGGCAGTAGAGTAATTAGTATTTATGAAAATGCCATTAGTGAACAGATGAAAAATTTGGCAAAGTGTGGCCTCACTGGAGGCTTGATTGGTTGTGTGGCACTCCACGGGTCATGTGGAGTGCCCGTGAGACAAGACTTAGATAGAAAATGGAATTGGAACACTTGAGAAAAAGTTAGCATCGATGTCACTTTGACGAACCACTTCACGGGCCGTGTGGTGCTTCACGGTCCGTTTAGTGGTTCGTTGCACCACATTTAGTGCAGAAGATGAGACTCACACCCAGGTGTCATGGGTTATCACCCTCCATACGGCCCGTCAACATTGGCCGTGGCACCACCTTTAGCCACATTTTCCCCAAGTCCAACAAGCTTCCTTTGGCGCACATTGTGGCCATCCACACGGTTAATGGCGAGCCACATGGCCCATGCCAATGGCTGTGTCATCTTTCTTAGTGCCAAAAATGGCCTTTTCCAACCCAATCTACCCCAAACGGCCCGTCAAAGGCCATATTGGCCGTAAAGCTGTCTGTTTGGCACCACTACACAAGAGGGTCTCACGAAAATGATCAAAACTCCTTCATCCGACAATGGAATGAGGTAAAACCAAGTGCATTACAAAGTTAACTTAAAGGGATTCCCATTCGTTATGCCTAAAATGGACTTTTCCAGCCCCAAGCCATCCAAATGGCACGTCCAAGGCAACACTGCCCGTCAAACTATCCGTGTAAAATCACTGCACAGGAGGGTCTCACGAAAATGGTAATAAATCCCTCATCCGACCTCAGAATGAGGTGAAACAAAGTGCGTTAAAAAGCTAACTCAAAGGGATTTCATTTGAAATATTGTAGGTCACCCAGTTTCAAATGTGTTAAAAGTTATGATTGTTTAAGGTTGATCCTTGCATGAATCATCACCCAAAACTCAACTCTTTTGCTTCCCTAAGATCAAGAGGGAAGAACCGATTAAGGAAAACCAATTTGAACTCCTCCCAAAGCACCACATTACCATTTCTCCTCTCCCCCTTCAATTGATAATACCATATTTGGGCTACCCGTCTTGAACTCGTTTAGGTACTAGGAGTCTCCCATAAAACTAATACACCCCAAACCTAACCAAATTAGGCTTGAAACATGGATACATAAGAGCATAGAGTTACAGGGTGTCACAATATCTCCCCCTTAGAAACATTCATCCCCCAATGTCAGAGAAACGTACACAATAAAAGTAGTCACGAAGACTTATGCCCAAACATGAATGCAGCAATGCACATAAACATGATTTTCAAAAAAATTTCAAAATGTACATCAAAATTCTCATAATATTATTAACATGAACATGAATGCATGCAATGACATAAGGGCCAAAACTTGAGACTTGGAATCATAAAAAGGACTTGACATGTCATCATAAGCTTGAATAGAATGAAAGAGATATGGATATTGCTTCTCCATTCCCACACTAGCTCCCCGAGAAACACATACGAATAGACAACTCTTCCAAAGGGGCCTTGACGAACACCACATCCTCATTAACCAACTTTTCCACCCTTCCATCCAACACCTCCACCGGGACCTTCCCCTAAGCCAACTTGTCCTCCATATCACCCACAATTTCAAAGAGTGTTATAGCACTAGAGTTACCAACACATCCCATCCACCTAGAAGCATGAAGAATTGGACGAATTATATCTACATCCATAGGCAATGCCCAAACTTATGAAACCTTACCAACCTCCCCCTACCTCATCCGCCTAGAAGCATGAAGAACTGGACTAGCCATATCTACATCCATAGGCAAATACCCAAACTTATGCAACCTTACTAACCTCCCTCTAAACTCTATAAGGACTCATAATCCTCAACTCAATTGTCAACCTTAAACATACCTAGTCCACTTGGTACCACAACCACCATCTTCTCCACTAGTCTCCTCTTTGCCACCATTATCCATATATGCTAAGCTACCTATAGGCACCTTACTTAGAGCACCAACCATACGCTAGCCTTACCAAAAAAATAAATAAAAGCACACTCATATCATAATCCTTAAAGAATTTTAACCACCTTCTTATTATCTATAAAATAAATTTATCATCATTTAGTAAACAACCTCTCATCTTCCAAGACTCACAACACTACCCCCAAATAATTTACAAGTCTACACAATTCAATACCTCATCACTAGAGACCATTATAAACATATAAAGGTAGGGTTTCAAGACCCTATACTAGAGACCCATAAACATAGCCAATGCATACATAAACCAATCTCCATGAAGACACAACATGCATGCAACAATTCCATCCCAAGTATAACACCACAAACCACCACACCAACTCTAACAAGTCACAAGGCAAAACCTAATGCAAGATGAACATGGATCAACATTTATAGACTTTCTAGCAACCTAAAAGAATAAGGAAAGAAATAATGTCACACCGGCCCCAACAATGCACATACATCAAAGCCAAGGAAACTTCAACTTACCAGTAATAACATCAGGCACTTCTTGCCTCCCTTGAAGAGCATAGAAACGATTATACCTTGGAGAACCCACTCTATCAAATGCACCACCTTTACCCTTGTTTCGATACCGAGGGCATTCAAACTTTTTGTGACCCATCTCCCCACAACTAAAACAAGTATTAGTGCCCCTCTAGTATGGGCCGCTATGACCCTTACCACACTTTAGAACCCAACATTTGGAGCCACAGCTTCAATACCTCGGGCCCTTGGGAAATTATTAGCAAAGCACACCTTAGAATCATGAGAAGAACCTTGGCCACGATGAGACCGTCCACCCATTCAGAAATTACCCTCAAAACGGGCCCTCTTTGCCTCATGATCTCTTCTCTTCCTCAATTTCTCCTCCTTCATTTGTTCGACATATATTATCAACTGAGACAAGTCCATATCACCAATTAGCAAAGCGGACTGGCTTTCTTCACTCACCATATTGGAGACACCCATCATAAATTTATTCATCCTAGATCTAGGATCAACCACCAAATGAGGAGCATACTTTGAAAGTTGATTGAACTTGAGGGCATATTCCGTCATACTCATAGCACCTTACTTCGAATTCATGAACTCTACCTACTTTGCTTCCCTAAGATCAAGAGGGAAGAACCGATTAAGGAAAACCAATTTGAACTCCTCCCAAAGCACCACATTACCATTTCTCCTCTCCCCCTTCAATTGATAATACCATATTTGGGCTACCCCTTTGAGTTGGTATGCTGTCAACACCGCCTTTTCATTCAGCCTAACATCTATGATAACTAAAATCTTGTAAACCTCATCAATGAACTCTTGTGGATCTTCATCCACCTTTGACCTGTAGAACACCGAAGGATTCATCCTCATGAAGTCTCTTACCCTAGCTCCCCGAGTAGTAGCATCAGAGGGTTGGGCCCCTTGGTTGACTTGATTAGCCAAAACTTGGGCAAGCATAGTGAGGGCGTCCCAGAGCTCACCATTAGTAAGTTTCTCCTCAGGAGTTCGGCCCCTTCTTCCTCGAGTGTTAGGCATGATCTAGCACAAAGAACAATCGTTAAGGAGGAAAACTTACTACAACTCTATAGCATGACTTAGAACATAAAGAAGGGAAACATTTCCTAAAACATCTCATAGCCTCCTATTCATAGTCATGGCAAGCTTCACAACTATGAATAGGACTTTAATCGACGTGATGTGTTGGACTCCGAGGATCTATTAACCTAGTGCTTTGATACCAAATTTGTCATGACCCAAACCTAGGGCCTAGACGTGACACGACAAATGGGGAACCCGAAGAAACCCCAGATAAGCCTCTTAACTTTTCATTGCACATCATTGTTCATAGAAGCATATAAAACATTAAAAAGAAAGAATAGGGGCAAAGAGGCAAAAGGGCAAAGGTAAAATCTTGCACAATATCATAGTCAAGAGACAAGAGTCAAAGTCATATCATAGATACATAACATATCCAACAAATACCTCTAATACATAGATAAGAGCGTGGGACAAGACAAGCAACTGGGCTCACCCTCATAGTAAAAATAGACAATAAAGAAGAATATCTCAATACATAATAAAAGAAACATAGACTAAGGTCCCTGAGGTGGAGGACTCACTAACTAGCTTGAGTAGTATCAAACTAGCCACGTGGAGGAGGTGGATGATTAACTTGGGAACCGATTCCTATATGGTGAATCATGTAGGCAAGAGTATGCGTTAGTACATTTGAATGTACTAAGTATTTAAGATGCATTGCAACGAGAGATGGACATCATAATCAAAATACATAACAATAGGCAATAGATATCATATAACAATATCACATGTATGATCAATGCTTAAGTAAAACATGCTTAAGTAACTCATGCTTATATAGGATATCATATGTGTAGTAAAGACCAATAGGCATAATATAATAATATGCCATATATGATGAATGCATAAGTAAAACATGCTTAAGTAACTCATGCTCATATAGGATATCATATCTGAAGAAGAGACCAAGCTACATTTTCAAAGTACAAACCCCTTGGTAGGTTAGTGATGATGCCGCCCCATCACCCAGGTGCCAAGGTACAAACCCCTTGATAGGTTAGTGATAATGCCGCCACATCACCCTGGTGCCAAGGTACAAAACCCTTGATAGGTTACCAAGTTACAAACCCCTTGATAGGTTAGAGGATGGTCATACCTTAACTCCCATGGTGATTGAGCCATACCCCTCAATTGGCTATGGTCAATCCAATACTATATAGAGAGATATCATATACATACTTTCCTTCTATCATTATCATAAAGTCATATACATACTCTTATTTCATAATTATAACATCATTCATAACATAAGACATGCTTTGGACCTTCAATTCCTCAAGAAACCATGACCGAACATTTTATCAAACACTTGGCGGGTGTGTAATGGGGGTATAAAACCATGCAATTTACAGATAAAGTCATGCAAGAATATCCATTGTAAAACCATCAATACAAACCTTGCAATACCCTCAAGCAATATACATCAATAACCCCTCATCCAAGAAAATTTATTGTAAAACCACCAATCACCACCTTGCAATACCGTCAAGACATATACATCCAAACCTCTCATAAAATCTTATAATAAATCCAAGATTTATAACTCACAACATAGAAAAATAGTCACAACTTTACATAGCTTTAACATAATTCATAGACATGTTCATACTAGTAAACCCATTTGTGAAATTAAATTTGAATAATGCAAATTAATTAAAAAGTAGGTTAGGGCACCATGGGTGGAAGGACCCAATGGTTGAAACCCAAATACCTTAGGTCTAGATTTGCTAGGTCTTTTAGGAAGGTTAAGATAGCATTAGAAGTCTAAAAAGGGCATTAAAATAATTAGCATTTACGAAAATATCATTAGTGAACTAATGGAAAATTTGGTAAAGTGTGGCCTCGCTGAAGGATTGATTGGTTGTGTGGCACTCTAGGGTCCTATGGAGTGCCCATGAGACAAGACTTAGATAAAAATGGAATTGGAACACTTGAGAAAAAGTTAGCATCGACGCCACTTTGACGGACCACTTCACGGGCCGTGTGGTACTTCACGGGCCGTTTAGTGGTCCTTTGCACCATTCTTAGTGCAAAAATAAGACCAGAACACTTATGCCCAGGTGCCTCGGGTCGTCACCCTCCACACGACCCATCAACAGTGCCCGTGGCACCACCCTTAGCCACATTTTCCCAAAGTCCAATAACCTTCCTTTGGCATACCTTGTGGCGATCCACACGGTCAGTGGCGAGTGACACGGCCCATACCACTGGCCGTGTCACCTTCCTTAGTGCCAAAAATGGCCTTTTCCAACCCTAGATCCCCCAAACGGCCCATCAAAGGCTACACTGGCCATCAAGCTGTCCGTTTGACAGCACTGCACAAGAGGGTCTCACGAAAATGATCAAAACTCCTTCATTCGGCATCGGAATGAGATGAAAACAAGTGCATTATGAAGCTAAATTAAAGGTCTTCCCATTTCTTAGGCCAAAAATGGCCTTTTCCAGTCCCAAGCCATCCAAATAGCCTATCCAAGGCAATATTACCCGTCAAACTGTCCATGTGACATCACTGCATAGGAGAGTCTCATGAAAACAGTCATTAATCCTTCATCCGACCTTTGAATGAGGTGAAACAAAGT